>LGRX02025263.1:0-29653 GCA_001247695.2 Cymbomonas tetramitiformis | reverse complement strand
TCCGCACCTTCCTCCACCGTTATCCGCACTAGTTCCTTGTGATCCTCCTTGGTTAACCACACGCTCGGATCCTTGGCGTACACCACCTGCCCTTGCGGTAAATAGCTTTGAGAGATGGGCTTTGCGTATCCCAGGCAGTACATGCCACGATTGCCAGGGCCCCGAGTGCCCTCCCATATGTTTTGAAATCATTGCGCCTTGCCGCCACGGGAGCAAAGTTCCCCAAGTCGTTTCGGGCCACCGTGTCACAGTAGCATAAAAGCAGGAATACGCTAAACTGCTCGTGCCACACTTCAAAGTACCCGTCGTACACTCTAAAAGGAGTCCCGTGAGCATCGGCATGGCCCATACTCAGCTGCCGCAGCTCCAGTATGAAGGGTTCCAGTAATACATTAACGTCTTTCCAGTGTTGTCGTGGGCCCGGGGCAATGGAGACTAGTCCGCAGTATTTCATCTTCACGCGTTCCTGTGTGCACACTCCGCGTTCGCGGTGCAGTCAGTCCCGAGACTAAGACTACCGTAATAGGCCTACCGATAGAGGAGAGAACATTATTTTATAGGGTAGCTTGTTTGAGTGGAAATCAAGAATGCACGTACCTTGGGTGGCAGGTCCGCACTTCGCAAGGCACCAAACCTTGTGGCCCACGACCTGCAACATATGTCGCTACTCGTCAGTCGTACGTACCCATCTCCTTACGCGCACACACTATCTTCCACGGCACGCAGCAGGCGGCTGGGGGGGACACATAATGGTTTATTACGGGGGCATGGGTCTCACTGCTTGTCGTGTTTCTTTGCTTGCCCGTCGTCCTCTCCGTACTCCACGGCCATACCAGATCGCACCATGCCCGGCTTTTCCGGATTCTTGTTGGATGTTTCCCGGAGCAGCCTTCCACCGACCACTGGATGCTCGTTCACTCGTTTCGCGTGCGGGCTGCTCATCACACATGCGTTTTCGCATGCTCGGCTCTTGGGACTCGCACGCTGCTTGTCAAACTTGCAGTCCAGCATCCAGCGCCGCACCAACCGCTTGACGGTGAAATAAAAGTAATACTATTTGGGACGCAAGTCCTCACCTCGCGCCGTCTTCACTACTTCGTATCTCTCCTCCTTGCACCACTCCGTGGGCTTGCCATCCGCGCCATACTTCGTGGGCACGCCGCATACCTCTTGCACCCTTAGTTTTCCCGGGCTTGCCTTCCCCGTTTTCACATGGGAAATTTCGGTGGAACTTGGGACACACATGCACGGCATAGTCCCATACGCTCTCCGCACCCAGGGCCCGTCTCATGTGCCATAGGGATCCCGGAAGATTGCACTTGTCGCCGCCAAGGAGCAGCTTTAGGACTTTCAGAAAGGTGTTGAAGTGCTCATCCGTCCACTTCTGCCGCCGTTTCATGTCCATGAAATACCATACCGCCTCCTGCACGGTCACTCCGTTCGGACTCGCATTTCCGTGTGTGAGCAACGGTTCCGAGGGCCGTGCTGAAACTTCGCCCACCTCGGGGGCGCACAGCGTGAATGCGGGGGTGGCAAGGTTCGGTTCAGACCAGCAAAGCGGCATCTCCTCCACGAGCTCCGTCGCGAGCCTGACCTGGGGTTCCATGTCTACACGCAAGGACAACTCCTGCGTTGGTAATTGCAGTCACACCTCCCACCCAAGCGCACCCCGTCATAACACCCCATACATGCATGCGGGAACTGCGCATGCATCCATCCATCATACATATATGTTGATGGACAAGGTCTATTTAGTTTGGTGCCTGCATTGGTCGCGCAGCCGGAGTAGGGATGCACACCTGGAACAAAAAGTCTGGGACCGCAAGCCCATCCTCGGTAGGCGTATTCATTTCTTCATCCGCCACTATGTGGGTCCCCTTCAAACCTTCCATGACATCTTCCACAATAATGTCTACGTTTTCGTTTGCCTCCTCCCAGTATGCCCCGTCCGCCGGGGAGGGCAGCTGTCCGCAGAGCATTGCCCCGCACGCCATAATGCCGTCCATGAGCGAGCACTCCGACAAATGATTGAGGGGGTATTGGTGATCCACCGCAAGTATGTCATCCATGTCGTGGTTCGCCAGGTTACCATTTGTTCCAAAACCGCCGACCAAGTTGTTCCGACGCCATCGATCGGTTACCCCGGCTGCGTCGTCGGAATCCTCCATATCAAGGTAGTGTTTGCGCGAAGGCCAGTTCTGCAAAAACTTTTCAGATTCTAGATAGATCGTGAGATATGAGCGATTCAAGTATGTGCTTAAGTATGGTTAAGTATGGGAGAAGATCTTGCGTTAGCGACCATAACTTTTCCATCACATGGCCAATTTAAATTTTGAAGTGCCCAATATGTTTAAAGTGGTCAGGGCGACCTATTGGCTACTGCCCGCCGATACTTGTGACAGTATTGAAATCGTATTCAATACTGTTACAAGTATTGAATTTCAATAATTTCTTTCAGGCACCCCCGGTGGTCCACTGGTGCTACCCCGCATATCCGGGCACAGTTATGACCTAAATTTAGTTGCCATATGCGCCATTGGTCGATATTTCACTTGTAGGCTTCTGAATGGATGCATAATGCCATAGGGGTAGTGATTTTCTTGATTCGCCAGTTCACAAAGGTTTGTCAATTGGCATGATATTTTCAATAATTCTTTAGAACCCCACCACACCACCGAATCACGCGCGTAAGCATTCAAATTGAAGGTATACACCGTACCCAATCATGTTTAGGTCATAGGGCCCGTTGGCATTTGGTGATAGGTTCCGTAAAGGTACGAAATGCATCCATATATGCCATGGGTAAAACAGTATAATATATTCCAAGCGGTCCAACGTGATACAAGTAGATAGCATGCTCGTAATCATTCCAACGGGTGCCCAAGCGCCGCACATCGCCCAAGTATTATTCAAAATGATATTTTGGACTATAATCAGCATTGAACGGGGCCTATACGTTGTCGGGGATGCGTGATTGAGTGTTGAACATGCGCTAAGACCTCGCAGTCGGCACAGGTGTACGCGTACGCAAGTAGCATGCTAGGAATCACCCCAACGGGCGCCCTAGCGCCATATGTCGCACGGTCATGATTTGATATGATAATCCGGACTACGAGACGTACCGAGTTGGGCATGGTTGATATTGGAGGTGCACGATTGAGTGTTGGGGACGAGGTGCTAGGGCCTGGTAGATTGAGTACCAGTACGCATACACAAGTAGCATGCTCGCAATCATTCTAACGGGTGCCCAAGCGCCGTACATCGCCCAAGTATTATTCAAAATGATATTTTGGACTATAATCAGCATTGAATGGGGCATATACGTTGTCGGGGATGCATGGTTGAGTGTCGGATATGCGCTAAGACCTCACAGTCGGCACAGATGTACGCGTACGCAAGTAGCATGCTATGAATCACCCCAACGGGCGCCCTAGCGCCATATATCGCACGGTCATGATTTGATATGATAATCCGGACTACGAGACGTACCGAGTTGGGCATGGTTGATATTGGAGGTGCACGATTGAGTGTTGGGGACGAGGTGCTAGGGCCTGGTAGATTGAGTGCGAGAACAGGTGTTCCGCTCGGGTAAAACAAACTGGCTAAGCTCCCATAATCAGTCCGGCCGAGTGCTTTTATCATGCATCTCGGAAACCCGGATAATACGAAGTGATGACTGACAGTACAGTACTACTGTACTGTCATCCTAGCTACTAGCGGAGTCACGGTTCCGATCAGAGACGGGTCAGGCTAGGGGCTATCAGAGCCCATAATAATAACCCTGAACCTAAAGTCCAGCATTGAGTACCAGTACGCATATACAAGTAGCATGCTCGTAATCATTCCAACGGGTGCCCAAGCGCCGTACATCGCCCAAGTATTATTCAAAATGATATTTTGGACTATAATCAGCATTGAACGGGGCCTATACGTTGTCGGGGATGCGTGGTTGAGTGTCGGATATGCGCTAAGACCTCACAGTCGGCACAGGTGTACGCGTACGCAAGTAGCATGCTATGAATCACCCCAACGGGCGCCCTAGCGCCATATATCGCACGGTCATGATTTGATATGATAATCCGGACTACGAGACGTACCGAGTTGGGCATGGTTGATATTGGAGGTGCACGATTGAGTGTTGGGGACGAGGTGCTAGGGCCTGGTAGATTGAGTAGATGAGTACCAGTACGCATACACATTACACAAAGTAGCATGCCCGTAATCATTCCAACGGGTGCCCAAGCGCCGAACATCGCCCAAGTATTATTCAAAATGATATTTTTGACTACGAGAAACTAATTTTGTAGCATCATGCAGCGGGAAATATTTTTTGGAGAATTTAGCATGTGAGTGGGTCTAACAGATGAGCTGTAATTGATCCTGGCTGGCCTTTTGGGTGTTTACCGCCATTGATATGCCGTATATTCATATTAAAGTGGCATGTGAGGTATATGGATGTAATATAACACTTTATAGGTCAGATTGTTCCAAGTATCGAGGAAGTTATGGCCGGTTCGGGTGCGGGTGCGGGTGCGGGTGCGGGTGGAAATGGCATATTTGGGCGCTTACCAGCCACCACACCTGACAATATGAATGACACCATTACTGCATTCCATGTATATGGATAGGCCACGAGCAATTAAACTGGCCAAGTATACATAATTGGGAACCGTTATGTGAAAAATCACTAAAGCCGATCTACGTGTCACTGAATGTTCATAACGACTGCAGTGACACACCTACATCGGTTCCATGTTCCAGATGGCTGCACTTTGACCCAACGGCCACGATGAGTCCTTGTTTCAGATCTAGATATGAGGGTTTATTAGGGTTTCTTCAGGATTTGATTATTCTGACCACAAAATAAGGTCTAGGCAGTCATGCTTTACACTAAACTGATCAGCAGGCATTGCAGACCCTATCCTCTTGTTCTACAGTGTGACTGTCTACTGCTACTTCTAGGGATGGTGCCTCTCCAGCTCCAGATTATGGAGACGGTGCTCACTTCCGTGCTGGCCGGTGGAGCCCTCGCTATTTACAGTGCTGGCCGGTTGATGGGTCGAATCCAGGCCATTGGGAGTTTTAGGCCGCAGGATGACCCTTTGCTGTTTCTCACCTTCACTCAAATGTATTTGTGCATATTCGGAGAGCGCCACAAACGCCATCGTGCCATTTGTATCCAAAGGAGGCGCTGGGGGTAATGGTGGAGTGGGTGGAGATGATGGCGGTGGAGCTGCCATCACATGAGCATCGACATGCACCCCGCCCATCAGCTCCCATCACATGAGCATCGACATGCACCCCACCCATCAGCTGCCATCACATGAGCATCCACGTGCACCCCGTTTATCAGGAGCCATCACATGAGCATCGACATGCACCCTGCCTCGCACCCAGAAGCCTCGGGCAGATGTGAATCACGGCGGACGGCGGCATCACTCGCCGTGTGGAGAACGGCTTCATCGAACTAAAGCGACGCCTCGGTGCTCAGATACAACCAGGCTGGAGTGCAGGAGACGAGTTCATTGTGCCCTACAACCCATGGATGCTCTTCAAGTATCGCACGCACGTGAATGTGGAGATCGCTGCAAAAGTATCCGTGATCGCTTATCTGTACAAATATCTGTTCAAAGGAGGTGATCGTGCCCGTTATGAGGTGCGCAAGACTGCAGACAGTGTGGAAATCGTGGACGAAATCGCTGACTGGAAGCAGGGGATGTCTTGTGAGGCTTTTTTATGGCGTGCCGTGAAGGCTGTAGGCCTTATAGCGGGTCATAAATGGTATCCTCTCAGAGAGTTATGTATTCACAGAGCATGGTAAGGCCACAAGCTCTAGAATAGATAGTCGGTGGCAGCCCCTCTGAAGGTTGATTGTATGTTCAGAACAAGGTGGAAGCTGCATGGCATACAGCAGATGGCTTGAATGATGGCTTGCATTCTCTCTGAAAGTGTGGCGTATGCATGTAGGCCCTATAGTGGTTCGCGGCATCCGCTTAGAAAGCATAGCTTATTCACGGAGCAAGGTGGCGGCTGCACGGGCCCCGTCATCAGGTATGAAGCGGCATTCTGAGAATGTGGCTTTAATACCGGAGCATGGTCGTGCTCCCGCAGGTACTCAATTTATTTGTTCTCGCAATTTTCGCTTTCCATAATTCACCTATCATAATGTTGTAAAAGATCGTATCAAGCTGCAAGTCAAGTGATATATTCGACTTTTTGAATCAAAACTTCGAATGCAAAAATGTAATGTCTATATTTTCACCGGCATCAATATGATGATATAATATCTTGATATAATAGCACACCAGTTATGCAATGACACGCTGGGCTCACGTGATAAGACGCGGTCTCACGATATATATATGATATACCAAGTATCGTCGCCACCGCAGTAATCAGCAACAGAAATATGTGCCCTATCATTATCCACCCTTCTACTATTACTGAATCCTGAGCTGGGCTTTGGAACCAGCTTACTCGGTTACACACAACTACAATGATATCAAGTCGGGATGAGAACGTGATATATATATATATATACATAGGTTGTATATATATATATATATATATTGTATTAAAAATCAACCCTGGCTCACCACAACGCACTAACCGCATGTCCCAAATGCAGAGGCATCCGACAGTAGACACGGACCGCGACTTAATACGCGACGCTTCTCCCCACGGCGCGAACGGGGCATATAAGGCTACACTGGCAATTCATGACAGTGAAAATACACAAAATGTTTTATAGATAGTGATTATATATCGAAGACTTACACAGTATATTTATTGTATCTTATCCGTTCTGAGATATATGTAAGCACACTCGCACTTGCGAAGAACGACAATGAACGTCGTTGCGTGTCAGCACATAATAAGATCCGGATATTATGCAAGCGACGCCTGCCTTCACTGGTGCAATGGCGAATATATGGTATGTGATATCTTATTATCATGATGTACATGACTCCTTCGTCGTATATATCTGTATGATACGCACTAGTTTTGCGAAGTTCAATGTGCTTACACAATTGCTTACACAATTCTCACTTATAATCCTGGGTAGAACTTTGGACTCGGTTCGCTTACACACAAATAAATGACATCAGGTTGAGAAAGTGGTTTTAAATACCGGTAGCGTATTGCTTTTCAAAACGTACATACACTTGTCAAAAAAACGTACATGCATATACCTACTGCTTGACAAGACATGCACGCGGATACGAACTCGTGTACAGAAGAAGAGCCGGATTATTATTGAGTGTATGTGCATTGATGAAACACGTAAACGACAAATTATCATCGTTGTGTTTCATGCCACATCATCCAATGTGTGCATTTTGTACCGCGCGTATCGGATCCCATGTGTATGTTGTTTCCTTAACAAGCATAGCAATATCATCACGCATAGCTCGCCCGCAGTAAATGATTCGTCAACGAAGGCAAGGTAGCAGAATTCGTTACGCGTATATATATCATTGCATCATGCGCGTACTCGTTTATCCAACCATATGGGGTTATCATTTGTCATATCCCCGATATCATTAACCAAAAACCATCATATATAACCGTTAATTTACCAATCGGCAGTCGGGTACATCATACCTCATCGCCGTAGGTTTGCGGTGTATGTAATCATTGCGATGCCCTGTGGCCTGTGATGCCATTCGCTTCCTCAAGGGAATCATATAGACCACCTCAGTCCTAAGATAATCTCAGCAACGTGGTCTTCCCCGACGTTCATGCCATACTGGGGGCAAAAGACCACGATCAGGCTGCAGGGAGCACAAGTCCTCTGGGCTGCACGGCAGGAGTTTCCGCAGTAGATGACTTGGCGATAAATTGGAATGAACCATTCAGTTAGTGACTTCTTGCTTTGAGATATGTTGGGGGTATTTCAGAAGGGTCGGGTTCTGGTGTATGGACATTTTAACTAGGGGTTTGCCATCTTATGATTCAGAATTATTGCCTCGGAAATAATTTAGGTTATCATTTAAATATAGGCTAAAACTAAATATAGGTTATTTAAGATTGAAAATCACAGTCGCGGTCGTTGTCGCCCGGGTGACGGGCGCGACTGTTGGGGACTCGATCCAGAGGTAGGCTACTGGATCGGTCAAAACGTCACGGGTCAGAGTAACTGTCACGGTGAAAGTTACAACCCGGTGACAAAAGCGGAAGCTTTTCATGGCTTTGGCACTTTTTGCAATTCTGACCCTGAAAGCTCTGCTTTCTCTTTCAGTTTTCTGTAAAACATCTGAGTTACCAATTTTCACTTCCGTGGGAATTTCGTATTGAAATTCCAGCAAAATTGTCCTCGCGCGTTAACGGATTTGCTCTCTTTGAGGGTGCGACTTCTTTTATGCTGCAGCAACTACGCGCGGGACACAAAGGTGAATTCGGCAGGCCGTTGGAGAAAAACGTGGCCACGCAGACGGAGCTCACGAGTGTGCGAGGCGATTTTATTTCTTTGGTGGACAAGCGCGATTATTCGCACCCGTGCTTCATCCCTCGCCAGTGTTCTACGGATTGTGTTTTTGGGATCCGCGTTTTCCTCCCCTTGGTTACGTTTTTCACAAGCACCGCAAAGCAGCGGAGCGCAGCAGTTGAGGCGGATCTTTCTCGGGCTGCTGAGGCGGATCATTCTCCGGCTGCATTTTCTTTTTAGCGGGTAATTTTAGTTCAGCTGGTGGCGGCGCAAGAACGAGAACTTCAACATGGCGCTGGTACCGCGGGATCTGATGTGGGACAAGTGGGACACAACGCAGGTGAGAGAGGTCTTGGAGTCCCTCCGACACCTCCAGCTGGGGAGATCGGTGCCGCAGATAGACAGAGCCGCCGGGAGACGGCGAAGTACGGCCTCTTGGCGGGGATCACGGCGATCGTGGACCCCTGCACCATGTACCAGAGGCGATGTGGGGGGCCACACGGGTTTTGGTCAAGTTTGAGCTGCTGGAGGAGGGGGAGTCGGGTGGGCGCCCCGTGTTCGCTGGGGCGAGCAATTTGCAGCTACCGGCGGGGGTGTGGTCCTCGGTGAGGAACGTGGCCAAGCACAGGATCGCGGCAGCGAAGAAGTAGGGTGGTGAGATGCTGGCGGGCATCCCGGCAGCCTCAGCCCCCCCCGGGGCCTTCGGGGCCAACTTCTTCGGCGGGGGTGACATTGACTGGGACGGAGCTGCAGAAGCTGGTGCAAGACGCAGTGGAAGCAGCTCGGACAGTGATGAGGGCGGGGTTGCCTCCTCCCTCGTTGGAGCAGGCCTACCGGAACGCTCTGGGGAGCTCGGAGGGAAAGCGGGAAGGTTGGTCAGTAGAGCGGTGCGCGCAGGTTAGGGCCAGTCTTCTCGCATAGGCGGCGAAGCTGCGTGGGGTCCTCACGGCGCATTCAGGGGAACATGAATGGAAGAGGCCCGACCGGGCCTTGGAGGCGGTGGAGTTTCCGGAGCTCTGCTGGGCGAGGTCGGAGTTGGAGACGGAGTGGTGCGACATTGACGATCTGCCAACGGCGGCAGCAGCGTCGGTAGACGACTGATGCATCCTCGTGCATCTTGTGCGCAGCCGAGTGGCGGAGATACGGGCGTTTGTGCGGGAGAAGGCAGTGGACGTGAAATGGTGGATGTGGTGACGGATTCCTTCGCCACGAAGAGGCCACGGTCGCCCTCGTCGCCGGCACCAGCGAAGAGGCCGACGCTGGACTCTTCGCCGGGTGGGGACGCCCCGCCGCTTACGCAAGGCAGGCGGGATGATTTGGCGCTCGCGGCAGCGGGCTTTCGGACGGTTTTGGAGGAGCAGCTACAGCAGGCGCTAAACAGCACCCTCGACCCGACGGCGATCCCGAAGCCGGTAGGTACGGGGGCCCTTCGCCCGGTAATCCCAAAGCATGCGGGGGGGAACCTGGCGGGCTTGGACCTCCAGGTATACCCGGCGGTGAGTCTGGATGCGCAAGAGAGGAAGTTGGTGCTGGGGGAAGATGGGCGGGTGGCATGGACGGCCTCCAACACCGAGTCCCGATGTTCTACCCTGCCGGAGTGGGAGCGGAGGTTTTTGCACCATGATGCGGAAGGTTCAGTCGGACAGGCAACACAGGTTGATGCTGTACTTGGTTTGCTGCCAAGGCGGGGGACTACCGTGTAGGGGCGATGGTCAAGTTCTACGACTACTTGTTTTTGCGGATGGAGGGAGACGAGTCAGTCACGTTCAACATCACCTGCTACACAGAAATCTTCGCGGACTACGCCCGGGAGTCGGGGCTGCGCCCGAACAGGGGCAAGTGCAGGTGGAGCGGCGGTTGGGGGAACTCTCCGAAGGGTGGTAAGGGTAAGGGAGGCAAGCCCTCTAACCTGAGGCGGCAAACGGATCAGCCGGCGGCCCCGCGAGACACTAGTGCCGACGGGGGGGCAGGTGGTGCCCAAGGGGGAAGAGGTTGCCCTCGACGGGAGAGGCCGCACATCCGGGATGCATGCGCCCAGCATCAGACTAACACCTGCACCTATGGGCAGGCTTGCAGGTTCCGTCACGTGTGTGGTCCGTCACGTGCGGGGCTGACGGGCACGTCGTGGGGGATGCGGCGTGCCCCGGGCCGCAATGAAGCCGGAGGCACACCCCAGCGGGAGCTGCGCCGCGGGGGGGAGCCGAGAGCAGCAGGGGGGCGCCTGAGGGCGCCGGGGGCGAGCGGGCGGGCGTGCCGGCCGCCGACGGGGTTGATGGCCCCGAGGAGGAGGACGACGAGGAGGATGTCATGTCCATGGCTGGTGCATTGGAGTTTGAGGCCGTGGAGTGCGAGGAGGGTGGCACCAGCGAGGGTGCACCCGACATGACGTGGTGGGAGCATCTCAACCCTACTGCCTTTGTGCCGATGTGGGATGCGAAGGGGGGGGCCGTCCCCCAAGAGCCGCGGGCGGATTAGTCTCCCGAGCCTGAAGCCTTTAATGTGGCCCTTGTGCCCGTGTTTGAAGGAGGGCCGGACAAGTGGAGTGTGCAGGAGGGGCCGGTGCGGAGGCAGCGCCGGTCCGTACGGTGGCCCGGGATCAGGAGGCAGCTCCTAGCAAGGGTCATTAGGGAGCACATGGAGGCCGCGGGCACCATGGAACACGAGCGGGCTACTTTCGTGAGGGAGGTGCAGGAGGTAGGCGGTGGCCCTACTTACAGAGAGGGCCCATCTCCTGGCGGCGGTGTTTGCAGACTAGCATGACGTCCAGTTCTTGGTGCAGGTCGGGTGACCGTCACGCCCGGTGGAAGGCGAGGTGCCCTTTCAGGTGCCGAATTACGTGGGGGATGAACACATGGAGGCGATGGGAGTGGAGATCGAGAAGGAGACGCAGGAGCGGCGCATCTTCCCGGCGGTGGACCGGCTGCCATGGGACATTTCGGCGCTGGGGATGGTGGAGAAGGTACGCAATAGCAAGGTTAAGTACCGCCCCATGTGGGACTACTCTAGGCCGGTGGACACACATGTGAACGCCCGCATCGATTTGGAGAACGACAAGTTCTCCACGGTGAAGGATGCTTATGCCTCGCTGAGGCCGGGCAAGTGGATGGTCAAGGTGGACCTGGACTCGGCTTACAGGTCCGTGGGGTGGCCATCCAGTACTTGCCAGCCCAGTGCTTTGAGTTCAGGGGGGTCCGGTAAATGGACACCCGCGCCCCCTTTGGTAACCCGGCACTCCCAGGGATTTTCGTGCGGTACACGAGGGCCATTGTAGCCTGGATGCAGGCACAAGGAGTCCCGTGTGTGGGTTACCTCGACGACGACTTCATGGTGGCGGACACGTGGGAGGACGCAGAGGAGTACATGATGTTGCTGGTGGAGATGATGTCCTTCCTGGGGTTCAAAGTCAACTCAGCTAAGTGTGAAGGTCCGGCCCGGAAGATGGAGTTTCTATGGGTGCTTCTCTCTACAGGGGGGGCGCGATACACAACGGCGATCAGCAGGAGCTTCAACCAGCTGGTGGCATCGGCAAGCAGGGCCAAAATCAAGGTGACCGCGCCGGTCTTGGAGGACCTAGACACGATCAAGGAGGTCATCCGCAAGTACAACGGGCGAGCGGTAGTCTTGTACCGGGAGGACGTGAAGGAGGACTTCTGGGCGACGGACTCCTCAGGCAAGAAGGGCATGGGCGGGGTGATAGACAAGGATACCCCACCGCACCGCTGCTTCTCATTGATGAGCTCCGCGCACGAAACACAAACCAAAGCGCGCGCTCTCTCTTCATTGAACCTACATAAGCATACATTTTTAAACCGTATCATGCGTGCTTATCCCAAGTGCAGTAGCCAGCAGCCTCCAATGGGAGACATGAAGCAGGGTAATTATATAGACCGCCTCAGTCCTGAAATAATCTCAGCAATGTGGTCTTCCCCGACGTTTGTGCCATACTGGGGGCAGAAGACCATGATCCGGCTGCAGGAAGCACAAGTCTTCGGGGCTACACAGCAGAGCGCTAAAGAAGTTTCCGCAGTAGATCACTCGGCAATGAATGGGAATGATCCATTCAGTTAATGACTTGCTTCTTGCTTTGAGATATGTTGGGGGTATTTCAGAAGGGTCAGGTCCTGGTGTATGGACAATTTAGCTAGGGGTTTGCCATCTTTTGACTGCTGTTGTTCCCCCTTTTGCTTCTGACTCCCTGAACCATTCTGCGTAAATAGCATTATATTTCAACTCTGACACTACTAGCACAGACATACGTGCACCATCTCTTAAATGTTCTCTTGTCGACAGCTTATGCAGACACGTGCGAGGTGCTACTATCAACACCGACTTCAAACCTCATCTACTAACCAACACCCCCTGTTTCCCATGATGCTTGGCAAGCGTTTGTCGTGCGCTTTCAGAATTGTGAAATCTACCATCATAGCTGAATTGCATGCAGCTCGAATCATGAGGCAATAAATGTGGCCTTCACCAATATTCGGGCGGGGCGCACTTGAAGTTACACAGACCTCAAAGCCGGACTTCGTGATACTGGAGTCGCTCGAGAAGCGTAGCACAACAGACGAATTCACCTCATGACCGTTGGGTCCCTCGGGGCCAGTGTATATGGTGCTTCCCACAAAGAAGTTGTCATAGTTTTGCTCAGTGTCAAATGACAGGGAGTGCAGAACACCCTCCCCATCAATAGACACTTCACAGTTGTCATTGTTGTTGTAATCAGCCGGATAGTTCGGACTCTGCAGACACGTTCCTTCAGAAGACGTTTGACACAAGCCAGAGATCACGGTAAGCAGAGGATGGGAAGATGGCGGAGATAGCGATGCTGACAAGACAAGGATACCCCACCGCACCGCTGCTTCTCATTGATGAGCTCCGCGCACGAAACACAAACCAAAGCGCGCGCTCTCTCTTCATTGAACCTACATAAGCATACATTTTTAAACCGTATCATGCGTGCTTATCCCAAGTGCAGTAGCCAGCAGCCTCCAATGGGAGACATGAAGCAGGGTAATTATATAGACCGCCTCAGTCCTGAAATAATCTCAGCAATGTGGTCTTCCCCGACGTTTGTGCCATACTGGGGGCAGAAGACCATGATCCGGCTGCAGGAAGCACAAGTCTTCGGGGCTACACAGCAGAGCGCTAAAGAAGTTTCCGCAGTAGATCACTCGGCAATGAATGGGAATGATCCATTCAGTTAATGACTTGCTTCTTGCTTTGAGATATGTTGGGGGTATTTCAGAAGGGTCAGGTCTGGTGTATGGACAATTTAGCTAGGGGTTTGCCATCTTTTGACTGCTGTTGTTCCCCCTTTTGCTTCTGACTCCCTGAACCATTCTGCGTAAATAGCATTATATTTCAACTCTGACACTACTAGCACAGACATACGTGCACCATCTCTTAAATGTTCTCTTGTCGACAGCTTATGCAGACACGTGCGAGGTGCTACTATCAACACCGACTTCAAACCTCATCTACTAACCAACACCCCCTGTTTCCCATGATGCTTGGCAAGCGTTTGTCGTGCGCTTTCAGAATTGTGAAATCTACCATCATAGCTGAATTGCATGCAGCTCGAATCATGAGGCAATAAATGTGGCCTTCACCAATATTCGGGCGGGGCGCACTTGAAGTTACACAGACCTCAAAGCCGGACTTCGTGATACTGGAGTCGCTCGAGAAGCGTAGCACAACAGACGAATTCACCTCATGACCGTTGGGTCCCTCGGGGCCAGTGTATATGGTGCTTCCCACAAAGAAGTTGTCATAGTTTTGCTCAGTGTCAAATGACAGGGAGTGCAGAACACCCTCCCCATCAATAGACACTTCACAGTTGTCATTGTTGTTGTAATCAGCCGGATAGTTCGGACTCTGCAGACACGTTCCTTCAGAAGACGTTTGACACAAGCCAGAGATCACGGTAAGCAGAGGATGGGAAGATGGCGGAGATAGCGATGCTGACAAGACAAGGATACCCCACCGCACCGCTGCTTCTCATTGATGAGCTCCGCGCACGAAACACAAACCAAAGCGCGCGCTCTCTCTTCATTGAACCTACATAAGCATACATTTTTAAACCGTATCATGCGTGCTTATCCCAAGTGCAGTAGCCAGCAGCCTCCAATGGGAGACGTGAATCGCGGGAATTGTCAAGAAGATGCGTCAATCAAATAGGACCACCAGGAACGATGAGGAAAAAGAAGCACGACTGCCAAACCTGAAGCCACGTACATCTCGCTGTAGCCTCCAGAATCTCCTGTCGTTTCAACATAGTTTTCCACCTGCAGTTCGAAGCCAAACGAAATGGAAAAGCTCGTTCAGCTCGTTCAGTCGCAGACTAGTATCCAAGCTCTGGTCACTATCATTGCCGTGCATCTTATCGAGGGAATAACGCGGAGATCGTCGGTCCACGGAAGGTATGTCAGCACTGAAATTGAGTTGCTTAGCTTTTATATCTGAAACGCAAAGTTTAAGGTATACAGGGTCCTGGGATGTCTGTAAAGACAGGAAGTTGGGGAAGTATTGATGACGAGAAAACTGAGCGCCTTCTCGCGTACCAGCCTGCGACGAGCCTTGGCGCCGATCTGCAACTTATCATCGGGAACGTAACTTGAATGTTCTGCAAATTGAGCGTGTTTCGCTGAGGTGGTGGTTCCAGGGACGCTACTAGAGGACTCCGAGGAGTTTGAAGTGAATTGCAAAGAAGAGGCACCACTGGTTCGCTTCTTGAGTCTTAACGCAAATGCGTACTCGTCTAAAGTGATGCAACCGTTCTTATCAGTATCAAGTTGCTCAAACGAGGGCATCCCGAGCCCAACACCTTGACCATCAAAGGCATATCCATGTCCCCAACCTTGCATGCTAAAAAGAAGCACAACGACGCTTGTTACAGTCAGAAGATTCAAGCCCACCATGACTTGGGAGGTCCAGATTTTGTGGTAATCGCCAAGATGTTGGCCAGAAGAACAGGACCTCTGCAGTAGGGCTGGGAAAGCTTGGAACTTGTGAGATGTTCAGAATTATTGCCTAAGAAATAAATCCAAAAACCTTAGAACTCTATAACGGTCCAGTTTTTGTTTAGAAAATCGATACCATTTCTGACCCAGTCCCGTAGACTTCACCCACAAATGTCCCCAATTGTCACTCTTGCTGGTAGATTTTGTCAAGATTCTGTCCGTTACTTTCCGTTACTTATATATTCCTCATATATTGATATGATGGCAGCTTTTACATAGTGACCATTGTGGAGATGGTGGAGGTGGATATTTCATTAAATGGCAATTTTACAAAAAGTGTCCAAAGAGTCTGATATAAAGTCCACAGAATCACCCTGACTAAAATGTTCAACAGAAAACACCTCTAACAAAGAGAAACCCAAGCAAACCAAGTCCTAACAAGAGCAACTTGAACAATTCTCGGAATGTCCCATCTAGAACAACATGAATCTGCCACATTCTGTCTCAATCGGTTTCATTATTTTCCCACGGGGGCTAGTTGTCCAAAATCGCCCACAGCCACCACCGCTAGTCCCCCCCATTCAGTTTTGGCCTGGTCGCCGACTCGTCGGATTTCGGCACAACGATCTTGAAGATGTCCATACAAGCATGCCTCAACCATGGAGATTTCGTCGATAAGTAATATGTAGGCGGTACCGGGGCCAAGGCGCACCGCTAACTCCGCCTTCGTGGCCGGATTCATGGCCTTCAAAGGCACCGCCCTGCAAGCTTCCGTGGGCTTCATATCACCCAAGTTATCGATATGACAACATGAAAAAACTGGATTCCACGTCAAAAATGAGTTGATTTTGGATGAGATCTCTTGCTGCCACCTTCGACACCTGCACACCGCCCCAAATCCGGCATGCGTTGGTGTGCGTTACCCCCACTATACAACCACATCAACGCTGACTCGCAACTCAAGAATCTGACCGATTTAAGTCACAATCATGGGGGCCTTGTAAGTTGGGTACCTCGACACTGAAATTGTGCTGCCACACTGCCATGGTGGCCTTGACTGTCCCTGTGAAAACAGAATCCCACACACATCCAAATGGCCCCAAATTCCGTGTACACGCAGCCACGCTCGTGTAAACATCCCAAGTACATCATGCGACCGTGTCCTGGCATTACATGCAGCTGTAGATGGCGATTTATGGGGTGCAACCATCTTCCCCAGGTGGACATGGGGAAGAGTGTCACATCGATACTCTAGGCCTATTTTCACACTGTGCCACATACCACCAGCAACTTGTGAGAGGTCAAGGGGCTGAAACCGAGCCAAATCCGATACACCCAAGCTAACGCCGACATGTGCCAACAATTTGCGTGCTCCCATGCCAAACTTAAGTGAATTCGCTGACGGTTATTCACGTTCTCGTCCGATCAGGTACAACCATGTGCCATGGCTGTTCCAGCCACCCTGCATACGTACCCCCTGTCCACAAGCATGTTGACTATGGTTTAAGCCTGCATTGCCCTCTAGTAAGTATGTAGTTTGGTAGTACTCTCGGCTTAACGCCAGGGTCCCTCTTTTTTCCGGTGTAGGCAAGGACCTTGCATCCTCCTTTCCTATGGTGGTCAAGTATGTGTTTAAGTTCGTCTGCGTGGGCGTCCGCCCTGTCCGAGAACATTCCCCGCATTTGTGGGTTGTCGCATCCACCTAGGGCGTGCCCCACTCTCATGAGGAAGCCCTTCGCGTAATCCACCCCTTTGTGCCGACATCCTTCCAGGGTGCACTTTCCGTTTCCTCCGGCTGAGTTTTTCGCTGTCTCGTAGTCTTGTGCTGGTAGTATTCTCAGCCTGCATTTGAGTATCGTTTTCCGCGCCGCAAAGGTGGCTCGTTTCCAGAAGCCGTTCGCTATTTTGTGTAGCGGCATGTCTCCCTTGAGGTGCCCCATTGTTTCGTTCAGCCAGTTGTCGGTGGCCTTGTTCACTTGGACCGGAGGGGCGTTCCTATTTTTCGTTCTGTTGTGTGTCATGTCGTGCTTTCGTTGCTTCCATCTTGTTCTGGGCATCGGGTCCTGCATCATCGCATGGACTCTGGACTCCTCCGTGACCCGGTCATGGTGAGCTTGTCTTTCATTTGCCGGTCCCCCTTTAGGTGCTTCCCGCTGTTCAATGAGTTCATTGAGCATCTCAAAGGTTTCCTCATCATTGTGCTGCTTTTGGGTCGCCTCGAGTCTCTCAACGAGTTCGTTGAGTTCCTCAAACACTTCTTCCCTCTCACGGGGTTGGGGTGGTGTCTCTGCAGGTGTGGGGTCGCTTCCCCGGGTGGGGCCTGTTCCGCCTTCTGTCTTCCTTTGGTCTTGTTGCTCGTGCATGTCTCTTATAAGGAGCATCTCTTCATCCTCCCTTTGTTCCATCATGGCTGTTATTTGCCTGCCTTCTTCATCCCTGGTCTGGTCGGCCTGTTGCTGCTGGTTGGGCTTTGGGTCCCGCATCATTGCTTGCTCCTCTTCATTTTGCTGCGCTTGGTCATGGTGTGCTTCCCACCTGAAAATGTGCTTCGTTTTCAGTTGGTGGGTCCATGTTGTAGGTTCTCCTTGGAGCTCGGTAGTTTTTGCCGTGAGCCTGCTGTTCCCTCGGGCTTGCTGTTCACGTAGTAATGTGGTCACATATTTCTGGACGGCGAGCTTTCCTTGTAGCTCTCTGCTGCCCGAGTCTTCATCTGGTACCATGGGTTTGACTTGTATTGTTTCGTTATTATCCCATGCCTCCGTGAAGGTCCCTGTAGTGCATGCTTGCTTGGCTGCTTCGTCTGCTTTTTCGTTTCCCGCAATTCCTGTATGTGCCTTGACTTTCAGTATAGAGACCGTGTGCCCCGCTGCTACCAACGCTTCAATGTTGACCAGTATGGCATATAGGAGGTCTCTTTGCCGGTGGTGTTCCATGCTGTGCGGTTTTGTTCTCATGTTTTCCAGTTGTCTAATGGAGTTGGCACTGTCCGTGCAAATGGTGAGTCCTTCGCCACTTGGTGGCGGCGGGAGTGTGACTGCTTTCTGTATGGCAAGAAGCTCGGCTCTGTTCACCTCTTGGTCCTCACCTTCCCATCTAATCATGTGGGCCTCCCCTTCTCCGGACCTGGGGTCCCATACCGCAGCTCCTGAGGCCCATTCTTTGCCTCCTTCCTCTGTTTCAATTTCTCTCTTGCTGCCGTCCGTGTATAGGTACGAGGTCGCTTCGTGTGCCCTTTGAGGGGGGGGGTATGTCAGTTGGGCTGGTGTGTCACTCGGGGGTAGGTTCCTGGGGTCTTCTGTCTGGTCTCTCATTAGTTTCCATCTTCTCCCTTGGACCCCCGGCTCGTGCTCGGGCCAGAAGTCGGCGGGGTATCTGACAATTTTTGACCTCGCCACTTTGTCCCATAGCATTTGGGCGTCAGTCTGTCTTCTGAGTCTGGTGTGCGAGGTATTCGCTTCTATCACTTGTTGCACTGTGGGGGGGTGAATGTCCCATTTCCCTCCCCTGCTACCGGGGAGGAGTTCCCATTTGGCTGGTCCATCCTCCACATGGAGGTTGCCGTCCTCCCACCAGGTTTCGATTTCTGTCTGTACGTTGTGGCACTGGGGGCAGAGGTCGTTTCTTATGTGCGGCATTGTGTTGCACATTCTTCCCACTGCATCCGTCATGTCCTTTGTTTTAATCTCCGGGAGTTCATATCTCTGCCATGGTCTTGTGTCAATAATGCAGTCGGTACCGGGGGTGCATCCTTTTTGGTTTGGTTCGTGTTTGTCATGCCGGTTCGCCTCCCTTGCCGGCTGCTTGGCGGTTGTGGTCGTGCGGACCTTGCTCTGCGGGCAGGTTGTGAGTGCCTGTCTTATGCAATCCGCAGCAGCGTCTGGGTCCCCGCAGTGGGCCTGCCACCCCGCTTTGTTGGCAACAATCAGTACCCTGAGGTTCCAGTTGCACTGCTTCGCTTGCTGGTGTGTGGCACCCATCCAGTGGTCAGGGGGCAGGAATGTGAATTTGCCTTGCGGTATTTCAAGCAGTTCGTGCACCAGGTGCCCTGCATGTGCGTTGTAAAGTTTCCTATAGGGGGTTTTTTCATACGTCGGGTATATTCCGACCCCGAATACCGGGTCCTGTGTGGTGGTGGCTGCAATGGCGAAGTCCAGTGCCTTCTTGAGGTCCTGTGGCGTGTATTCTGGGTTGAACTGGTAGGCCCCCAGTTTCATCCAGTTTGCAGTCCAGGCTGAGCCTCTGGCCCCGAACACCTTGTCTCTGTCATATTTGGCGTAGTAGTTCGTGGTGTTGTGGTGGACATTGAGGGGTGAGGCGAATAGTTCAGTGTTGAGTCCGAATGCCTGTTGTAGTGCTCTTTGCATCTGGGCGGGGAATGTCCAGTGGTTTTGTAGGTTCTTTTTCCTTTCCTCCTTTTCTTCTTTGCTTGAGTATCTAATAAGTAGGTGCCCTATTTCTTCCTCAAATGTTGAGACTTGTATCTTATGGTCCTCCCACATCTCGGTGCGTAGCGTGCGTTGGTGCGGGGTTTGGTGGTGTGTGGTACCCACTGCTTGGGTGTACCTTTCATGTAGCCTGAGAAGCTTCTCTTTTGTGAGGGTGCCTATGTACTTCCCGTTCCTGTGGTAGCTGTGGGCGAGGTCCCCTTCCATCCGCAGTTGGCAGTGGTGTTCTCTGTTGTCCGCAATGTCCTGGCCCGGGTTGGTTTCCGTCGGGTCCAGGGTGAGGTTTTCCGCATGTAGTGTGGGCCAGGCCTGTCCCAGGTGGGGCCTACCGGCCAGTATCTCCTTGAGTCCTCTGGGGTGGGTTACTTGGGAGCCCCTGGCTCGTAGCCTTCTTGCCAGGGTTGGGAAGGTGGTCGCACTTTGGCCCCTTCGCTTTGCGAGTTTCAAGAAGTCGGTTATGGTTTCTCTTGTGCTCCACGAGTAGGAGTCTTCCCCTGTTGGGTGCCTCCACTGGGTTCTGTACTGTGTCACTTGGGAGTGCGGGTCCGTTGGGTCAATGAGTAGGGTCCTCATTGCCACTATTTCTTTCGGTTTGTCTATCGTTTGGCCCCTATCAAAGCTATCTGCCTCCATTTTTCTTGCCATGGGGTCTACCTCATCTATCCACTTAGTTTGTGGGTTTTCGTGGAAGTCTTGTGGGACTTCCTGCTCTTCCCCCCACGTTTGACCGGTGGTTTCTGTCTCGTTAATTCTTGTGAGCGGGTGCAGGGAGAGTTGCCTATGAATCTCTTCTCTGGGGACCAGTTTCGCCTCCCATTCCGTCATTTTAGCCCGTAGTTGTTCCGGGTTGAGGCGCGGGAGGTTGGTTCGCATCGTGTGGGGGTCCAACGGCCCCTCACTGGGCATGCTCCTGTATTGTTGCTTCAGCCGTCGGTTTGTGAGGCTGTCATAGAAGTCCCCTGGCTTCGCTATGTTCCTCGGCTGGGCTTCGCAAAGGTATGGGTACAGGTGCGCTAGGCCTTTTGCTATGGCACTGCGGTCTGCGCTGAGGGTTGCATCTGTGCATTGTTCCCTGACGTTTACCTGACTAATTGCGTGTTGGCCATCTCTGGTGGTAAGGAAGGCTAGGTCCGGGAAATGCGTGAATAGTTTAAGGCACGTCGTGAAATTTATCGCAGTCGGCGTGTCCTTGGGTACTGTGAGCTTGGCGGTTTGGTCTGTGTACATCGCCTGCCAGTCCGGAGGCGCCGGCAGGTCCCCATCCATCATTTTGCCAGCTTTTGTTTTTCTCGTGGTTCCTTCCATTTCTTTGTCAGACTTTCTTCTTGTCGCCCCTTTTAGTTGCTCCATTATCTTCGGTACTGGGGTCTGGAGTTGTTCGAGCATCCCTTCTGTTCCTTGGGGCGTAATGTTGTATCTGAGAAGGGCATTGAGTTTTCTTAGTGTGTTGTGTTTTGTCTGGTGTCCCCCCCCAGAGTTTGTCAAGGTCTGTGCAATTCTTGCGTGTGGTGCAGTGGTATTCTATCAGTCCTCTGGTGGACCTGCTGACGTGGGACATTCTGAGTCTTGACCTCAGGTTTATTTGCCTCCACGCAGGGCCCCGTACGGCTCCTCTGTCCTCCTCACTGTGCATGGCTTCCAGCAGTCCGCTCCAAATTGCCTGGGCGTAGACTGCCTGGAGTGGCACCATGCCCAGTCCGAATCTTTCCTTTTCCTGTGTGGTGAAAATGTTCGGTGTTCCGTTACGGGGTAGGCCTTGTATGTTCTTTGTGGCCCCACCTATTACTTTGTTGAAGTCATCTATTTCACCCGCTGTGTAGAGGCCTAAGTGTAGTCCATATCTGAACTTTCCCAGTATTGCAGAGTGGAGGGAGTACTCTTTTTGGTCTGGGGTCAGCGGCGAGCGCAGTAGTGCTTGTATCCTGTGGTTCATTTCCTCCCTGGCAGCTTCCTTCTCCTTGTCCCATCTGCCTGTGAATGCCAGTAGTACTCCTAGGTATTTGTATGTGTCTCCCGGTTTGAGTACTTTGAAGTGGCTCAGCTCACCATCCACCCCAACCGTTTTGAGGTCCTTATGGAGTTGTTCTGGTATGGAGACCCCATTTTTTATGCCGGTTATGGCTGACTTGGTAAGGTTAATTTTGAGTTCACTCCATCGTGAGAATGTCTCTAGCTTGTGTAGCTGGGCCCGCATGTGGAAAATCGTGGGGCATAGTATGAGCAGGTCGTCGACGAATGCCCCTGCTGTCGTCCTGAGGGGGCCCAGTCTTTCCTGCTCGGCTGCGTGTTTGTGTTGGTACCCATGCTCCCCCACCTCCAGCCATCTTAACAGTGGTTCCTGGTATATTATGAAGAGGAGGGGGCTCATGCTGTCTCCTTGGAGGAGACCTCTTTGCACCTGGACCGTTTCGTGAGAAGTTTCCCCCCCTACCCTGGTGTACATTGACATGGTGTCATGACTTTGTGTACCTAGGACATCTCTCACTACTTGTGTAAGCTCATCAGGTATCCCAAGGTATTGCATTGTATGTAGCAGCTTGTTGTGGTCCACTGAGCCATATGCATTTTCGAAGTCAACATACAGGCCATGCAGTTCCCGTCCGGAGACATTTGCATCCTCTATTGCGTTGGTCACTCTCGTAAGTTGTCTGAGTGTGTTTCTTTTCTCTCTGGAGCCTTCCTGTGCCTGGGCCAGTATCCCCTGTGTTTCGCAGAACGTGGAGAGCATGTTTGCTATTTGCGAGGTGTATAGTTTGAATACTCCCTCCAGTAGGGCTATGGGCCTGTAGTTTTGCTGCAGGGTGACATCCCCCTTCTTGTGGTGAAAGCAGAATGTCCCTCTCTTCCAGGTGAGGGGGACGTGTTTGCTGTTCCACATCTCCAGCATGAGCGCATGCAGGGCATCGTGGAAGTCCTCTGGCATGTACTTGAGAATTTCGTTAGGGGTTCTGGTGGGGCCTGGTGCCTTGTTGTTGTTTAGGGTGTGTACTGCTTTGCTGTAGCCCTGTCTACTTATCGTGAGGTCCATTCCCTTGGGGTCCGGTCTTGGTGCCTTTACAAGTCGCTCCTTGTGGGCTGGGTCCTCCCATGGTGGGGTTGCTAGGTCGGGTAGACTCCGGTGTTCCATCCTGTATGGTGCCGAGTGGGCCATGTGGTCCACTAGTGCGTTTGCAATGTTCTTGTGGCCCACGGTTAGGTTGCCCTCCCTGTCCTGTAGGGCCTGTATATTCGCCGTGGGGGCATGGCCTGTTTCTTGGGCCTTGGCATAAATCCTTTTGTGGTATCGTTTCTGGTTGTTCCAGTATTCTCTTACTGTTTTGTCATTATGCCTTTGTTTGGCTCGCTTCCAGTGCTGTTTGACCACTTTGTGTGCAGTCGACCTTTCTTTTTTGGCCTCCTCAGTGAGCCAGGAGACCCATTCCTTTGTGTCTGCGTTGTCCCTGTTTGTCGGGCCTTTTGTTTCTCCTTCCTTCAGGTGGCGGAGAGTGGTGTGTTCCGTGTGTGGGTTTCGTAGTTGTCGTTTGGTTTTCTTGTGCATCCGCATTTTGAGAATCGCGGCATCTCTTTCTTTTCTGTCCTTTTTGCTCATTAGTAGGTCCGTTGCCCCATGGGTGGAGGTTCTTCCAGTTATCACCGTCGGTAGTTCCTCATCCTTCAGCGCGCAATTGTTTGCTCTGTTGAGTATACTCAGCACTGCCTCTCCTGCTCTGTCTATTGTGGCATGTGCCACCTGCTTGTTGCCTTCTTCCCTGCATCGGGTGGCTATCCCTATCATGTCTTTCAGCTTAGCAGTCCTGGCGTAGTCGTGTGTTCTGAGGAGGACGCTTTGGAGGGTTTCCCTGTGGGCTTTGCTCAGGGGCGTGTTCAGTTTCACTTGCCCTGGGTGGGGGTCTTGGTCCACGTATGGTTCATGGGTGTCTATGCTGTCTAGCCGAAGGGTCGTAAGGCTAACCATCTCGTGGTCACTCGTGTGGTGCTGAGTGAGGTGTGCGGTGCTTCCCCTCTCGTATTGGGCCCGTTTGTCCTTCGGTGCTAGCCATCTGTCAATGTTTCTGTTCTCTGCCCAGTTCAGCGTGGTATTTACCGTTGGGCCTACATTATGGAGGTTCAACTCTTCCGCGAGCTTTTTCCATTGTTTGTCGGTTTTCGTTACCCTCTTTCCTGTGCTGGTGTTGCTTGCATTGAGGTCTCCTCCAACAATGACATGCTCGTTCGGTTTTTCCGCTGTTCTTCGGAACAGGTTGGCTGTGTACTTAAGTATCTTGTCTCTGGTTCTCCCCTCCTCTGCTCCCGGTGGGTTGTATATGCCCAGCACGTGGTACATTACTTCCCCGGGCAGGTGTAACACCACATGGAGTAGGTACCCCTCCAGGTGCCTCGCTGGGACTACATGGTGGTTGTGAGCGTGGCCGTAGGGGTTGCTAAGGAGTATGGCTACTCCTCCTTTCACTGGCTGTTCTGCAGCACCGCCTGCTTCTTTCGCCTCTGTTTTGGTGCCAATTGCAGTGTACTGCAGGTCTCTGAATTTCCTCATCACACTGTCGTGTGCATGCTTCACTTCCGTGAGCACCACCACTTGTAGACCCAGTTGGTTCTGGTGCCTCTTCCTGACTGCCTCTGCTAGGTCGAGGCAGGCGTCACTTTGTCCTGCTATGTTCCATGTGAGCATGTGTAGGCGGTCTTCTCCTATCTCCCCCTTTTTTGGTTCCGTGAGGGGGGGCTGGTGTTTTCGGGGGTCGCTTGTTTCCAGTGCCTCCTGTTGCACGTCTTCGAATTTCTCCCATTGTGCAGTGGGTTCATCGCTTGTCTCTTCCCCCCCCTCGTCCGAGTGGGTTTCCATCGTTCCCTGCTCTCCTCGCGCGTGCTCATTGTCCCTTGCCTGGTTCATGGGGGTCAGTCTATGGAGCCATTTCCATAGTCCCTGTTGCTTTGTGTGTACTCTGTGCCCCCCCTCCTGGGTTCGTGGCGGTTGTGCCTCGGCTTGCGGGTTTGGGTTTGGGTCGTCAGTGGGTTCCCTGGCCCCTGTCATTTGCTGACTGCCCCCTGGCGTTTGCTGTTGTCCTTCAGCGGCAGTTATTCTTTTCTTCACTGTGTGCTGTATCGACTTCCTGTAGGCATCCACCGCTGCTCTGTTGGTGGGTCCCCATTTGCTGACTGCCTCATTGAAGTGGGTGGGCCAGTGTCCCTCTGGGCATGTTTCCTGGAAGTGCATCCATGCTTTGGTGGCCATCAGGGCCCATACCCCACAGCTGTAGTGGTCTTGTGCGCTTTGGTTGCCTACATTCATTAGTTCCACTGTTACTTGTCTGCTCAGTTTCCCTGCGAGGTGTTCTGCCCAGTTGGTCATTTCCGTTGTAAGTCGTTTTGTGTTGTGTAGGGTTGCTTTAGTTTTACCATTCAAGGAATCATATATCCAGAGCTTAAGTTTGTCGTTTGCTTTGTCTGGTCCCGCCAGAACTACTCTCCAGTGCTTGCCATCGCATACCGGTATGCAGAAGCTCTGGAGGTTCCTGAGTAGGTGTAGTGCCTTCGTAGTATGTGGCTCTTTGGTGTTCCCTGGTTTCAGTGTTTCCCTCATTGAAGCTACCACCAGAGGAGGCAATGGGTCATTCTCATATAGTGTGTGGGCATGTTGCATTTGGAACATGTTCAGTCGGCCCTTCTTTTCGAACAGTCCTTTTGAGGTGGTGTTGTGTGGGTGCGTCCCCGCGTGGTCCTGGCTTCCCCCACCTGCCATGCTCCGCTTGCAGCGGCTGGCTCTTTGTCTCATTCTCTGCTCAACTCCCCTCATCAGCAGCTTGCGCTTGGTTGGGGTGCCCTCTGGTATTGTAGTTACCGCATATTCCGGTTTCCTTGTCCTAATGAGCATGGGTTTACCATTTCGGTAAATTATTCTGAGCAGTTTCTGGCCGGGAGGTGGTTGTGCTCTCCCTTTCGTTGCATTTCTCGCTTTGGTCCATTTCCTCCTGCACCTCCTTTTACATGTTCTGCTGTTGGGTTCAATGTTGTTCGTTTTCTTTGTGCGGCCTGGCGCTTTTCCTCTTGGCAATGTGGTAAGTAACAGCATGGTGAGTATTGGGGTCAGGGCGAGTGCGGCGTTCTGCAGGGGCCTGGCAATGTCCTGGTTACTCCTTACCAGTCGGGTGGGTGGTAGTGTTGCTGTTGGTCGGTGGGGGTGTTCACATTGAGTTGCTGCTGCTCCGCACTTCGTGCAGTCGTGTAGTCTATTTTTTGAGTTTATGGTTACAGCGTTACATTGCCCTAAATCGCCCGTTGTAACGCCCCTAAAGGTATTCCCAGAGTGAGTTGTGTTTTTAGTTCGTTGTCTCATGGCTGTGCCAAAATTTTTTTGAGTTTCCACATGTTCTCCAGTTTTTCTGGTTTTAACGTAGAGCATTTTTAGGAATTCGCTTGTGGTCGACTTTTGGAGTTTTGCTCTCATATTTTGTGTGCATTGCCCTTCCGCCCCCATGAGTCGTCCCCTAGAGTTTTTTGGCTTCCTTCTCAGTAGTTTGGGCTGTGTAAGGTTATTTGTGTCCTTTTTGCTTAGGGTTATAGTAGGGTTGTTTGTGTTATTCAGGCATTCATGGGTTAAGCGGGTGGGTGGTAATGCTACTGTCAGCTGGTGGGGACAGTTACATTGGGTTGCCGCTGCTCTGCCTTCCCCGTGTCTATGCATTCCAATTGTTGGGTTTATGGTTACAGCGTTACATTGCCCTAAATCACTTGCTGTAACCCCCCTAATGGTATTTCCAAGGTGGGCCGTGCTTTTGTTTTGTTGTCCCGTGGTGGTGCAAAAAATTTTCCGGGTTTCAGTATGTTCTCCGGTTTTTCCGAATTTAACGTAGAGCATTTTTAGGAAGTCGCTTGTGGTCGACCATTGGAATTTTGCTCCTATATTTTGTGTATACAGTCCTTCCACCCCCCTGAGTCTTCCCCCGAGGTTTTTCAGTTTTGTTCCCATTATTTTGGGTTGTGCATGGTCATTTGTATCTTTTTTGCTTAGGGTTACCGTAGGGTTGTTTGTATTAGGACAGTTATGTTTTAGCCAGGTGGGCGGTAATGTTGCCCTCCCTCGGCTGAAATGCGTGGGTAGGACCTTTGCCATCACTGGCGTGTATCCGCATCTGCTGTCCCTTCGGTGCTTTCTGTTTTGCTTGCCACTGGCATGAGGGTGTGAGTGTCGCGAGGTATCATCATTCCTGTTATTTAGTGTGTCGTCAAGGTGAACCCCAGAGTGGTGTGGACTCTTTGTCTGCCGGGGTGTTGCTATTAGTTTTCGGTAAGTTTGTAGTAGGTTATTATGGTGAATTGACATTTTCCTTTCGAACGGTGTGTGGTTAATGCTCGGTCCCCCGGCGTGGTCAGTGTGGGAAGTGCTTGCTGGGTGCATGTATTCACAGCATTTGTCAGTGGCAGTTGCAATGGCAGGCAGAGACAACATAAATATTACTTTGAGTTGTAAGTTCAGGCTAACTTTACTAGGTCTGCTTTCTATATCCCTTCTCTTGCTATGAGGCCCTGCAGCTGGCTCTGTTATGCCACCCTGTCTTGCAGGCCTGCTGCTTCCTTGGTCCTCTGCAGCACAGATGTTATTTGTTAGTGCAGTGGGGGTGTGATTCCACTGGCAGGGTGTGGCGGGTTGTGATGTGAGTTGGTCAGCAGGGCAGGGGGTTGTATGATTACTCACCTTTCTAGTGAGTGGCGGGGCTGATCGGGGGCTCTCAGATTGTGCCCCCTCCTGTGCTGTCGCCTGTGCACCCCCTTGTGCCCTCCGCTTCGCCGGTGGTTCGGCGTCGATCGCCCGGCCCCCCGTGTTGGCTGCTGGTCTCTTTGGCGGTGGCTGGCTCCTCTTGGGGTCGGGTTTCTTGCCAGTGTAGGGGATGCCCCGGTACTGATCGTCCTCCTCTGCAGTCTGTGGTGATTTTTTCGTGAAGTGAAGTGGATGATCAGGTGCCTGTTGTTTTCCTTCTCCTGTCAGGCGATCGGTGAGTGCCTTGAGGGTGTTCACCATGGCACCACCGGTTTCCTGGTATGTTTTATGGAAGCCTCTTACCTCTTGAGTGATTTCTGTATGGCGCACCCCAGCGTTGCGCTCCTGTTCTCTGTGCAGGTCTCGGAGTTCGTCCAGTGTGACGGGCTTGGACTCGTTGAACCTTTCCAGCTGCTTGTTGATGTTTTTGAGCAGCTTCTTGGTCTCGGGGGTGGGCTGCTTGCTGGTGGCTACGGCCTGCTGGAAGACCTCGTCGGCTTTTGATCCCACTTTATTGATGAACTGGGAGGCCACCTCCTCGACTATCTGGTCGATTCTTCCCCCACGCGCCTCCCTGCCGCGTGCTGCTCGTGGGGCTTGACGTTGTTTGGTGCCCGCCCCTTGGGCGCTCCACCTCCCCACCTCAACCGTGATCGAGGTGGAGATGTGTCGGCCAGCGTCGTCTACCCCTGCCAGTACTCGCACCGTCTGTTTACCCGCCTTGGCGATCGCTTCGTACGCCTTCTCCGCAAGTATGGCGTAGTAGTTGATCGTATACCCACCACCGTTGCGCTTCCACTGTAGCAGAGACGATGGGTCCCCGGGCGTCGAAGGTGCCCACTGCCGGGACGGTACGTGGAAGTCAAAGATGTTTTCGGTGCCCTTGAGGGCAGTGGTGTTGGCTGTTAGTTTCTCGATGTGCTCTACGACGGCCTGCACGATGTGGCTTCGGTGATGGTCGTGCAGTATCTGCTTCCTGTCCACGATGGCCACTTCCCGGGCTGCGACCTCGTCGCTGACCTCCTTGCTGGGTAGCCAGCAAGTGGTCGTGGCCACACCCCAGGGGTACGGGTGTTGCACGATGAGCTCCGCTGCGGCCGGTGAGACTGCCTCCAGTAGTAGCACCTCCCTGAGGGCTGCGTCTTCCGGAGATTCTCTCACCGTACCTTTACGGATCCTGTCAACCAGGTGCCCGAGCTCGTGCCTTGACTCCCGTCTCTCGATGACGGAGGTCGCCAGGATGTTTGAGACCTGCTCGATGGTTTTCCCCTTGAGCAGTGGCCCGTAGACCAGGACACTGCGTCCTGCCGTCGGCCCTTCCACTGGCTCCCAGGGGGACCATACGTAGATGCAAGGGAGCACTGGCTGCTCCCTTGTGCAGGTTTGATGCGCCTGCGGCACCACGTGTAGTGGGAGCCGAAAGACTGGGTTAAACAGCACAAAGGCTGCCAGAGGTCTGTTTTGGAAGGCAAGGGCTATTTGCCTGACCCTGCCCGCACTGTTGAGCCAGATGTGGGTGTGTCGGAGGTCGTACACAACGGCCTCTGGTGAGTCGGACACCTCAAAAAGAAGGGCGTTCAGGTACCGGAGGTACTTGAGCACTTCCTTGATGCTCTCGTCCAAGTCCACTATTTTTAATTGTGGGGTGCCTGTGTACGGGAAGCCCGTGGGCCCTGTGTCGCTTGGGTCAAGGCTGCTGCCCGTGACTGATCGTACGTGGGTGAGAGAGAGTCTCTCCCCACGTACCACGGGCACTCCTAGTTTGAAGGCATGCGCGGGAGGGTCCTCCGCCACCAGGACCTCCCTGCGGTCGGTGTGCCACTTGGTGGCGATGTGGTAGATTTTGGCTTCCGGGTTTTCCGTGGCCTTAGGACGGCGCTGGTAGATTCGAGCCACCTTTTCCAGCGTGGTCTCTGTGCTCTTTGATGTGGTGTACTCAAGGAGGCTCGGGATGTTGTCAGCTGGGGCTCCGTCGACTTTTCTGTAGTCGATGGGCCGGTCCAGCGCCCTTCGCAGCTCCTCTGGCTGGACTTGTGTTTTGTTACGAGATTCAGTCCCCTCGGGGTTT
>LGRX02025262.1:0-22102 GCA_001247695.2 Cymbomonas tetramitiformis | reverse complement strand
CGAATCTTTCCTTTTCCTGTGTGGTGAAAATGTTCGGTGTTCCGTTACGGGGTAGGCCTTGTATGTTCTTTGTGGCCCCACCTATTACTTTGTTGAAGTCATCTATTTCACCCGCTGTGTAGAGGCCTAAGTGTAGTCCATATCTGAACTTTCCCAGTATTGCAGAGTGGAGGGAGTACTCTTTCTGGTCTGGGGTCAGCGGCGAGCGCAGTAGTGCTTGTATCCTGTGGTTCATTTCCTCCCTGGCAGCTTCCTTCTCCGTGTCCCATCTGCCTGTGAATGCCAGTAGTACTCCTAGGTATTTGTATGTGTCTCCCGGTTTGAGTATTTTGAAGTGGCTCAGCTCACCATCCACCCCAACCGTTTTGAGGTCCTTATGGAGTTGTTCTGGTATGGAGACCCCATTTTTTATGCCGGTTATGGCTGACTTGGTAAGGTTAATTTTGAGTTCACTCCATCGTGAGAATGTCTCTAGCTTGTGTAGCTGGGCCCGCATGTGGAAAATCGTGGGGCATAGTATGAGCAGGTCGTCGACGAATGCCCCTGCTGTCGTCCTGAGGGGGCCCAGTCTTTCCTGCTCGGCTGCGTGTTTGTGTTGGTACCCATGCTCCCCCACCTCCAGCCATCTTAACAGTGGTTCCTGGTATATTATGAAGAGGAGGGGGCTCATGCTGTCTCCTTGGAGGAGACCTCTTTGCACCTGGACCGTTTCGTGAGAAGTTTCCCCCCCTACCCTGGTGTACATTGACATGGTGTCATGACTTTGTGTACCTAGGACATCTCTCACTACTTGTGTAAGCTCATCAGGTATCCCAAGGTATTGCATTGTATGTAGCAGCTTGTTGTGGTCCACTGAGCCATATGCATTTTCGAAGTCAACATACAGGCCATGCAGTTCCCGTCCGGAGACATTTGCATCCTCTATTGCGTTGGTCACTCTCGTAAGTTGTCTGAGTGTGTTTCTTCTCTCTCTGGAGCCTTCCTGTGCCTGGGCCAGTATCCCCTGTGTTTCGCAGAACGTGGAGAGCATGTTTGCTATTTGTGAGGTGTATAGTTTGAATACTCCCTCCAGTAGGGCTATGGGCCTGTAGTTTTGCTGCAGGGTGACATCCCCCTTCTTGTGGTGAAAGCAGAATGTCCCTCTCTTCCAGGTGAGGGGGACGTGTTTGCTGTTCCACATCTCCAGCATGAGCGCATGCAGGGCATCGTGGAAGTCCTCTGGCATGTACTTGAGAATTTCGTTAGGGGTTCTGGTGGGGCCTGGTGCCTTGTTGTTGTTTAGGGTGTGTACTGCTTTGCTGTAGCCCTGTCTACTTATCGTGAGGTCCATTCCCATGGGGTCCGGTCTTGGTGCCTTTACAAGTCGCTCCTTGTGGGCTGGGTCCTCCCATGGTGGGGTTGCTAGGTCGGGTGGACTCCGGTGTTCCATCCTGTATGGTGCCGAGTGGGCCATGTGGTCCACTAGTGCGTTTGCAATGTTCTTGTGGCCCACGGTTAGGTTGCCCTCCCTGTCCTGTAGGGCCTGTATATTCGCCGTGGGGGCATGGCCTGTTTCTTGGGCCTTGGCATAAATCCTTTTGTGGTATCGTTTCTGGTTGTTCCAGTATTCTCTTACTGTTTTGTCATTATGCCTTTGTTTGGCTCGCTTCCAGTGCTGTTTGACCACTTTGTGTGCAGTCGACCTTTCTTTTTTGGCCTCCTCAGTGAGCCAGGAGACCCATCCCTTTGTGTCTGCGTTGTCCCTGTTTGTCGGGCCTTTTGTTTCTCCTTCCTTCAGGTGGCGGAGAGTGGTGTGTTCCGTGTGTGGGTTTCGTAGTTGTCGTTTGGTTTTCTTGTGCATCCGCATTTTGAGAATCGCGGCATCTCTTTCTTTTCTGTCCTTTTTGCTCATTAGTAGGTCCGTTGCCCCATGGGTGGAGGTTCTTCCAGTTATCACCGTCGGTAGTTCCTCATCCTTCAGCGCGCAATTGTTTGCTCTGTTGAGTATACTCAGCACTGCCTCTCCTGCTCTGTCTATTGTGGCATGTGCCACCTGCTTGTTGCCTTCTTCCCTGCATCGGGTGGCTATCCCTATCATGCCTTTCAGCTTAGCAGTCCTGGCGTAGTCGTGTGTTCTGAGGAGGACGCTTTGGAGGGTTTCCCTGTGGGCTTTGCTCAAGGGCGTGTTCAGTTTCACTTGCCCTGGGTGGGGGTCTTGGTCCACGTATGGTTCATGGGTGTCTATGCTGTCTAGCCGAAGGGTCGTAAGGCTAACCATCTCGTGGTCACTCGTGTGGTGCTGAGTGAGGTGTGCGGTGCTTCCCCTCTCGTATTGGGCCCGTTTGTCCTTCGGTGCTAGCCATCTGTCAATGTTTCTGTTCTCTGCCCAGTTCAGCGTGGTATTTACCGTTGGGCCTACATTATGGAGGTTCAACTCTTCCGCGAGCTTTTTCCATTGTTTGTCGGTTTTCGTTACCCTCTTTCCTGTGCTGGTGTTGCTTGCATTGAGGTCTCCTCCAACAATGACATGCTCGTTCGGTTTTTCCGCTGTTCTTCGGAACAGGTTGGCTGTGTACTTAAGTATCTTGTCTCTGGTTTTCCCCTCCTCTGCTCCCGGTGGGTTGTATATGCCCAGCACGTGGTAAATTACTTCCCCGGGCAGGTGTAACACCACATGGAGTAGGTACCCCTCCAGGTGCCTCGCTGGGACTACATGGTGGTTGTGAGCGTGGCCGTAGGGGTTGCTAAGGAGTATGGCTACTCCTCCTTTCACTGGCTGTTCTGCAGCACTGCCTGCTTCTTTCGCTTCTGTTTTGGTGCCAATTGCAGTGTACTGCAGGTCTCTGAATTTCCTCATCACACTGTCGTGTGCATGCTTCACTTCCGTGAGCACCACCACTTGTAGGCCCAGTTGGTTCTGGTGCCTCTTCCTGACTGCCTCTGCTAGGTCGAGGCAGGCGTCACTTTGTCCTGCTATGTTCCATGTGAGCATGTGTAGGCGGTCTTCTCCTATCTCCCCCTTTTTTGGTTCCGTGAGGGGGGGCTGGTGTTTTCGGGGGTCGCTTGTTTCCAGTGCCTCCTGTTGCACGTCTTCGAATTTCTCCCATTGTGCAGTGGGTTCATCGCTTGTCTCTTCCCCCCCCTCGTCCGAGTGGGTTTCCATCGTTCCCTGCTCTCCTCGCGTGTGCTCATTGTCCCTTGCCTGGTTCATGGGGGTCAGCCTATGGAGCCATTTCCATAGTCCCTGTTGCTTTGTGTGTACTCTGTGCCCCCCCTCCTGGGTTCGTGGCGGTTGTGCCTCGGCTTGCGGGTTTGGGTTTGGGTCGTCAGTGGGTTCCCTGGCCCCTGTCATTTGCTGACTGCCCCCTGGCGTTTGCTGTTGTCCTTCGGCGGCAGTTATTCTTTTCTTCACTGTGTGCTGTATCGACTTCCTGTAGGCATCCACCGCTGCTCTGTTGGTGGATCCCCATTTGCTGACCGCCTCATTGAAGTGGGTGGGCCAGTGTCCCTCTGGGCATGTTTCCTGGAAGTGCATCCATGCTTTGGTGGCCATCAGGGCCCATACCCCACAGCTGTAGTGGTCTTGTGCGCTTTGGTTGCCTACATTCATTAGTTCCACTGTTACTTGTTTGCTCAGTTTCCCTGCGAGGTGTTCTGCCCAGTTGGTCATTTCCGTTGTAAGTCGTTTTGTGTTGTGTAGGGTTGCTTTAGTTTTACCATTCAAGGAGTCATATATCCAGAGCTTAAGTTTGTCGTTTGCTTTGTCTGGTCCCGCCAGCACTACTCTCCAGTGCTTGCCATCGCATACCGGTATGCAGAAGCTCTGGAGGTTCCTGAGTAGTTGTAGTGCCTTCGTAGTATGTGGCTCTTTGGTGTTCCCTGGTTTCAGTGTTTCCCTCATTGAAGCTACCACCAGAGGAGGCAATGGGTCATTCTCATATAGTGTGTGGGCATGTTGCATTTGGAACATGTTCAGTCGGCCCTTCTTTTCGAACAGTCCTTTTGAGGTGGTGTTGTGTGGGTGCGTCCCTGCGTGGTCCTGGCTTCCCCCACCTGCCATGCTCCGCTTGCAGCGGCTGGCTCTTTGTCTCATTCTCTGCTCAACTCCCCTCATCAGCAGCTTGTGCTTGGTTGGGGTGCCCTCTGGTATTGTAGTTACCGCATATTCCGGTTTCCTTGTCCTAATGAGCATGGGTTTACCATTTCGGTAAATTATTCTGAGCAGTTTCCGGCCGGGAGGTGGTTGTGCTCTCCCTTTCGTTGCATTTCTCGCTTTGGTCCATTTCCTCCTGCACCTCCTTTTACATGTTCTGCTGTTGGGTTCAATGTTGTTCGTTTTCTTCGTGCGGCCTGGCGCTTTTCCTCTTGGCAATGTGGTAAGTAACAGCATGGTGAGTATTGGGGTCAGGGCGAGTGCGGCGTTCTGCAGGGGCCTGGCAATGTCCTGGTTACTCCTTACCAGTCGGGTGGGTGGTAGTGTTGCTGTTGGTCGGTGGGGGTGTTCACATTGAGTTGCTGCTGCTCCGCACTTCGTGCAGTCGTGTAGTCTATTTTTTGAGTTTATGGTTACAGCGTTACATTGCCCTAAATCGCCCGTTGTAACGCCCCTAAAGGTATTCCCAGAGTGAGTTGTGTTTTTAGTTCGTTGTCTCATGGCTGTGCCAAAAAATTTTTGAGTTTCCACATGTTCTCCAGTTTTTCTGGTTTTAACGTAGAGCATTTTTAGGAATTCGCTTGTGGTCGACTTTTGGAATTTTGCTCTCATATTTTGTGTGCATTGCCCTTCCGCCCCCATGAGTCGTCCCCTAGAGTTTTTTGGCTTCCTTCTCAGTAGTTTGGGCTGTGTAAGGTTATTTGTGTCCTTTTTGCTTAGGGTTATAGTAGGGTTGTTTGTATTATTCAGGCATTCATGGGTTAAGCGGGTGGGTGGTAATGCCACTGTCAGCTGGTGGGGACAGTTACATTGGGTTGCCGCTGCTCTGCCTTCCCCGTGTCTATGCATTCCAATTGTTGGGTTTATGGTTACAGCGTTACATTGCCCTAAATCACTTGCTGTAACCCCCTAATGGTATTTCCAAGGTGGGCCGTGCTTTTGTTTTGTTGTCCCGTGGTGGTGCAAAAATTTTTCCGGGTTTCAGTATGTTCTCCGGTTTTTCCGAATTTAACGTAGAGCATTTTTAGGAATTCGCTTGTGGTCGACCATTGGAATTTTGCTCCTATATTTTGTGTATACAGTCCTTCCACCCCCCTAAGTCTTCCCCCGAGGTTTTTCAGTTTTATTCCCATTATTTTGGGTTGTGCATGGTCATTTGTATCTTTTTTGCTTAGGGTTACCGTAGGGTTGTTTGTATTAGGACAGTTATGTTTTAGCCAGGTGGGCGGTAATGTTGCCCTCCCTCGGCTGAAATGCGTGGGTAGGACCTTTGCCATCACTGGCGTGTATCCGCATCTGCTGTCCCTTCGGTGCTTTCTGTTTTGCTTGCCACTGGCATGAGGGTGTGAGTGTCGCGAGGTATCATCATTCCTGTTATTTAGTGTGTCGTCAAGGTGAACCCCAGAGTGGTGTGGACTCTTTGTCTGCCGGGGTGTTGCTATTAGTTTTCGGTTAGTTTGTAGTAAGTTATTATGGTGAATTGACATTTTCCTTTCGAACGGTGTGTGGTTAATGCTCGGTCCCCCGGCGTGGTCAGTGTGGGAAGTGCTTGCTGGGTGCATGTATTCACAGCATTTGTCAGTGGCAGTTGCAATGGCAGGCAGAGACAACATAAATATTACTTTGAGTTGTAAGTTCAGGCTAACTTTACTAGGTCTGCTTTCTATATCCCTTCTCTTGCTATGAGGCCCTGCAGCTGGCTCTGTTATGCCACCCTGTCTTGCAGGCCTGCTGCTTCCTTGGTCCTCTGCAGCACAGATGTTATTTGTTAGTGCAGTGGGGGTGTGATTCCACTGGCAGGGTGTGGTGGGTTGTGATGTGAGTTGGTCAGCAGGGCAGGGGGTTGTATGATTACTCACCTTTCTAGTGAGTGGCGGGGCTGATCGGGGGCTCTCAGATTGTGCCCCCTCCTGTGCTGTCGCCTGTGCACCCCCTTGTGCCCTCCGCTTCGCCGGTGGCTCGGCGTCGATCACCCGGCCCCCCGTGTTGGTTGCTGGTCTCTTTGGCGGGGGCTGGCTCCTCTTGGGGTCGGGTTTCTTGCCAGTGTAGGGGATGCCCCGGTACTGGTCGTCCTCCTCTGCAGTCTGTGGTGATTTTTTCGTGAAGTGAAGCGGTTGATCAGGTTCCCGTTGTTTTCCTTCTCCTGTCAGGCGATCGGTGAGTGCCCTGAGGGTGTTCACCATGGCACCACCGGTTTCCTGGTATGTTTTATGGAAGCCTCTTACCTCTTGAGTGATTTCTGTATGGCGCACCCCAGCGTTGCGCTCCTGTTCTCTGTGCAGGTCTCGGAGTTCGTCCAGTGTGACGGGCTTGGACTCGTTGAACCTTTCCAGCTGCTTGTTGATGTTTTTGAGCAGCTTCTTGGTCTCGGGGGTGGGCTGCTTGCTGGTGGCTACGGCCTGCTGGAAGACCTCGTCGGCTTTTGATCCCACTTTATTGATGAACTGGGAGGCCACCTCCTCGGCTATCTGGTCGATTCTTCCCCCACGCGCCTCCCTGCCGCGTGCTGCTCGTGGGGCTTGACGTTGTTTGGTGCCCGCCCCTTGGGCGCTCCACCTCCCCACCTCAACCGTGATCGAGGTGGAGATGTGTCGGCCAGCGTCGTCTACCCCTGCCAGTACTCGCACCGTCTGTTTACCCGCCTTGGCGATCGCTTCGTACGCCTCCTCCGCAAGTATGGCGTAGTAGTTGATCGTATACCCACCACCGTTGCGCTTCCACTGTAGCAGAGACGATGGGTCCCCGGGCGTCGAAGGTGCCCACTGCCGGGACGGTACGTGGAAGTCAAAGATGTTTTCGGTGCCCTTGAGGGCAGTGGTGTTGGCTGTAAGTTTCTCGATGTGCTCTACGACGGCCTGCACGATGTGGCTTCGGTGATGGTCGTGCAGTATCTGCTTCCTGTCCACGATGGCCACTTCCCGGGCTGCGACCTCGTCGCTGACCTCCTTGCTGGGTAGCCAGCAAGTGGTCGTGGCCACACCCCAGGGGTACGGGTGTTGCACGATGAGCTCCGCTGCAGCCGGTGAGACTGCCTCCAGTAGTATCACCTCCCTGAGGGCTGCGTCTTCCGGAGATTCTCTCACCGTACCTTTACGGATCCTGTCAACCAGGTGCCCGAGCTCGTGCCTTGACTCCCGTCTCTCGATGACGGAGGTCGCCAGGATGTTTGAGACCTGCTCGATGGTTTTCCCCTTGAGCAGTGGCCCGTAGACCAGGACACTGCGTCCCGCTGTCGGCCCTTCCACTGGCTCCCAGGGGGACCATACGTAGATGCAAGGGAGCACTGGCTGCTCCCTTGTGCAGGTTTGATGCGCCTGCGGCACCACGTGTAGTGGGAGCCGAAAGACTGGGTTAAACAGCACAAAGGCTGCCAGAGGTCTGTTTTGGAAGGCAAGGTCTATTTGCCTGACCCTGCCCGCACTGTTGAGCCAGATGTGGGTGTGTCGGAGGTCGTACACAATGGCCTCTGGTGAGTCGGACACCTCAAAAAGAAGGGCGTTCAGGTACCGGAGGTACTTGAGCACTTCCTTGATGCTCTCGTCCAAGTCCACTATTTTTAATTGTGGGGTGCCTGTGTACGGGAAGCCTGTGGGCCCTGTGTCGCTTGGGTCAAGGCTGCTGCCCGTGACTGATCGTACGTGGGTGAGAGAGAGTCTCTCCCCACGTACCACGGGCACTCCTAGTTTGAAGGCATGCGCGGGAGGGTCCTCCGCCACCAGGACCTCCCTGCGGTCGGTGTGCCACTTGGTGGCGATGTGGTAGATTTTGGCTTCCGGGTTTTCCGTGGCCTTAGGACGGCGCTGGTAGATTCGAGACACCTTTTCCAGCGTGGTCTCTGTGCTCTTTGATGTGGTGTACTCAAGGAGGCTCGGGATGTTGTCAGCTGGGGCTCCGTCGACTTTTCTGTAGTCGATGGGCCGGTCCAGCGCCCTTCGCAGCTCCTCTGGCTGGACTTGTGTTTTGTTACCAGATTCAGTCCCCTCGGGGTTTCTGGCGCGGGGGCCGGCAGTGCCGGGTAGCCCGTCTTCTTGTTTTTTGTTTGTTTTATGTTTTTGCGGGATCGCACTTCCCGCGAAGTGTACCTTCTTGGTCTTCTGTTGTTTGGGTGGTTTGTCTTCTGCGTGTGTTTTGTCAGTACGTTCCGATGGAACGTCCTTTTCGTGTTGTATGCCTGCCATACCGGTTGCCCGATCGGCTTCCGGAGTGGCGTACTCTAGCTCGGAGTCGGAGTCCGACAGTTCCGAGTTCAACAGATGTTATTTTTGGAGAGTGGTTCGGCTCAGAGTCCAAGTCCGAGCCGTCAGGGCTCTGGTCGTACTCTGGCATGTTTTCGATTTCAGGTAGGCCAGCTGTTGCTTCTCCTTGCGGTTGGTGATGCTGCCCGCCCACGGTGGTTTTTTGGGTCGATTTGGACGAGCCTGCGCACGTCAGTCTGGGTTTGTTAGCGGTTTTGGCCATATTTCTTGCGAGAACGAGTTTGGTGTGCTGGAGGGTTGTTTTCGAGTGTGGTACGAACGTGTTTTGGAGCGTATCTTCGCCCTGCAGGTACAAAAAACCGTTAGCCTGCGTAGGGTGCGAGGCGGCAATGTGACATGTGGGGTGTGGGCGGGCCGAATCTGTATGTGTCCGTTGTGTCGTCCGCCATGGTGCCGTTAGTGTGTTCTCTGTGGTGTCGTTATTGCATCCTGCGAGCACAGTTAGTAACAAAATCGCATTTTTGAAAATTATTTTTGGGCCCGCGGCTCGGACTAGGTGGCACGCTCAGGCGGCTTCGCGAGAAGTGCCCGTTACTTGTGGATGCAGTGATTTTATCAAAAGCAATCCATCAGAAATCACCAGATCGGAATATAAAATGGATATGTGTGTGATCCTATCCACCTTCTTCCCTCCTTGAGGAAGTGTGAACACATAGGCAAGTCAGTTGCCTATATACCTTATAGCTTATAGCTTACAGCTTATAGCTTATAGCTTGCAGTCCTTGTAGGAAGCAGCTCATACAGTTTTAGGGTTGTTGCCCAACAGTTCTTGGGTTGTTGCCCGAAATATTATCATGTCTGTGCTGATTACAGCATGATATATATATATATATATGCCAAACACAAAGTGTATCCAATATTTAGGTGGCATTTAGGGTATGTTACGTTACAGTGACCCATATGTCCCACAGTATGTTTAGGGTGTTACTTGGTATCAGTAACCCTAAAATAGGTTAAATTAAAGCAGTATAAACATTTTCCAAACATATTTAAGCAAAACTGCATTTAATTTCACACTGTATGTTACGTGGTTTGCAGGAGGTATGTTACACCCCTGACACACACATTTAATTTTAGGGGTGTTACAGGGTGTTACAATTGCTGTATAAATCAGGGAATATTTGTTGATAGCTGAATAGTCAGATCAGCAAAAAAATCAACCCGATTTTTTCATTTTGAAATCATGCGTGGAGCATTTTTACGCATTTTGTTACAGCCAATATGTATACCCCTATATATTACACACCTAATATCTAGGGTTTTACACGAGATATGACCATGGTCATTATGATTTTCTGATACCTTAATAGGTATAAAATCATAATATCAAATAAAATAGGATCGAAATTTCAATTTTGAAATCTATCGCAAACGAATTTCACCCATTTTGCCCATTTTTCGGCTATTTATTGTTTTCCATAGTAATATATCTCTGTGTGTGTAAGCTGCAAGGTACAGAAGTACTGCAACTTACTTCACCTTTGCACATGACAATTTTCATGGCATAAAAGTGAATATCTCTGTATGTCAACATCTGTGGTTGATCATGATTATGGGTTTTACTGATTTGAAACCCATGGAAGTTAATGCACTCCCTGATGATATATTAGGTGTACCAACTATAAGCGGATTACCCACTTTAGTGATAACTTATCAACCTATGATATGTTTGAGCATATGACTGTGCACTAAGAGTATATCAAAATGATATCTCTAAATTCCAAACATATCTGGACACAGCTTGATGATAATCAAAGCAGTTTAGCACAACACATATATATGTGTGTGTGTGTGTCCACAACAACCTATGCCAGCTCAATATATATGTGTGCTGATCTGATTATGTACATGCTTTTGTGCTGATCAATACTGAATCATTTGTCAGAATGCAGTATAGTGGTTGTTGTTGCTCCAGCGATATGTGAGAGTGGATGGACTGTGCTCAACAGTTACCAACTGTTATAATGAGCACAGTATTCTGCCTTCGGGTCTGGAGATATCTCCATCCAGCCCTACAGCATGTTGTTTTATCCTGCTCCCATATCTATCGCCATCTCTGGCATTCCACACGCACATGTGTTTGTGGAATGGTATTCATATTATCATGCACATAATAGACATTATAGTTGATCAATTCACTCTGAGTCAGTGAATGTCATCATATACAGTAATGTCAATGTGTGTGCAATGTGCAGTACTTATTGATTAGTACTTTTGCCAGTGTGTGTGTGTGTGTTCACTTTACACACTTACAGGAAGACAACTTCTGGTATTACAATATTCCCAGATAGTTTATCATGCAGGATGATGATCAGCATACCATGTACTGAATGAATCTAGCATGATATATATCAGGTTAGGAGTTATTGTAATCCTGTTATAATCTCATTCACAATAATGAGTTGCTTGTTATTTTACATGTAGCTCTGGTGAGTATTCCATCCAGTAATCCATCATAGAACGTGCATGTGATCCGAAGAGCATCTCGGCTCCACCGGGACATGACGAACTAATTATGATGTTAAGATTACTTTCAGGCACCTTATGCTAACATGGTTCTAATATAACTTAGCATGCACTGCAATATGCTTGTGCAATGTTCAGTATACTGCAATATAATGCTAGTGTTCCAGTTGTTAACGTGATCAAACTGGTATATATATTACAGCTGATATCGTGATCAAGCTGTTTTGGTGATGCATGCACAATTTACAATATTGCAGTCACTCAGTATAGAATATCTATATGGTGTAATGCTGCATGTACTCACTATATGCTGCATGTGGAGTATTAGTGCATGTGTGTGTGTGTGTGTGTGTGTTGCAATCATTGCAATCTCAATACACACATATCTTGCACACTATATTGCAAATAAGCATACAAATTCTGATGATTTGAAATATCTCTGCAGTCATCAAGATATAGTGTGAAATGCTGCAATATGGTGATCATGCGTCCATCATGCGTCCATCCAAAGTATCCCTTCGAGTATACAAATGTTTTGCAGAGGATATTGACGCGAGCATGTGATGCACAGATTGATGATCGTTGCAACTATTTTGACATCATCATCGTAAAACTGCAAGATGATCGTAGTGCGCTGCAAGTGAATTTATGCAATCGCGCGCGCTGTTGATGAAAAGCATATATTGTCGCCATTTCTCAGCACATGATACGAGTGCTGACTTATGCGCGGATCATGAATCCGCTAATGATTTCTATGCCGTATCTCATACTGCGCAATTTTTAAAACTGCGAATCATCCATGCGCGTGCATATGATTGCCGCGCATACTTCTGATTGCGAATCACTTCTGCGAGAACATATGATTATCGCGCATGCTTACAGCTGCGAATCGCTTTCTCGCGCATATATGATCGCCGTTCAGTATACATTTCTCAAAGCTGCAAATCGTTCTGTGCGCATATGTGACCACAGAGCATTCGTATGCCTCGTGCACACCTTTTCGCACAGTGTATATGATGGTCAGCTGTATGTACGATCCTGCGAATGCGACAATTATGAATCTCGCGCACTGTCTTCGCTATTGCAGCGGTATGTGCGATATATCAATATTCGTATTTATTCGACTGCCTCGGCTGATATGCTTGCGCTCCGCAACCTGTAAACACAAAATTATTGATATCTACGCGCTGCACTCACTTGAGTTCTCGTTTCTCGTGCCTGACGAGTTAGAATACCATCTGATACGGGCTGATATGCGAGCCCTTAGTATATCAATAATATAATAGAAAGCGCTGTGTTATAGGACGGTAACACACGCGTAAGTTATTAGCGGGGATGAGTGCAGACTTCTGTGAGAAGATACTGCTCTAGCACAACGCTAGCTCATCTATACCGAATGTCTCCCATCGCATAGATGGTACCGCTATTGGGTTGTGAACCCGAGACATTGGTTGAACGACCAGTATTGGCAGAACGAATGATGCGTTCGCCCTATGATACTGCGCATGCTTGTTCCGCACATGCTAGAAGCGAAGATGATTTCTTGTTTGGTACTTCAAGATTGTATTTTGCTTTGCCATCTTCGAGTTCGACATACGAACTCTCGATGACAGGTATCATTCAAGTCTTTCCTTGAATAAATGACAGATGATGTGACTTATCATCTGATGACATGTACAGTCATAGTCGACCGTACTGACGACTGTCTGTCATTATAATATATGACATGACTCGACATGACATGACATGGTATGACATGTCTGACAGGTATGACACGTATGACACGTATGACATGTATGACAGGTATGACACATGTGTCATCGGTCATAACCCTGACACTTCTGGCACAAGCAGAACGTGCACATGAACCCCAACAAGTCCGTACGCTTCAATGACGTTGAATGTGGGGTCCCGGGGTACCATGTATAAAGAGCGATGCCGCGGGGGAGTCTTCTAAAAAGCAGGAGTGGATGTTCAACTTTGATCTGGGGGAAGGTGGACGTTACAGCCGCGCGTCACTTTTGCGCGGCTTCCCGGTTGTGCATCTGCATCAGATGTTCAAACGCGACGGCAAAGTCGTGAATAACCATCAGAAACCCCTATCTCTGTTGATGGAGCTGATCCAGTGCCACATGCTCGGTGACAATCCGGGCAAGGTGGATGACGACGGCCATCCACTCAACTGGATTCTCGACGCTTGCTGCGGCGTCGGCTCAACGTCCATGGCCGCCATGAGGTGTGGTTTGAACGCGACCAGCTTCGACCACGACCCGTACATGGTCAGCTCTGCGCAGCAACGGCTGACCAATTTCGACGCCGAGCCAGTGCCGACAACGGGTCCAATCCGTCTCCGTCGGAGCCTGAGGCTGCAAAGGATCCCCGGGGACGGGTCAATGCGGAGCCTGCGATTTTTCAAGATCCGACGGGGACGGATCACTACGGATGCTGGGATTTTCCCGGCTCCGCCGGGGACGGATCACGGCGAAGCCTGATTGTTTCCGGCTCCGCCGGGGACGGGCCATGGCGGAGCCTGATTTTTTCCCGGCTCCGCTTGAAACGGGTCCAAACGGATCCCGATGGCCTTTAACGCCTCAGTGACATCCAGACATGCCCCAGCGAGCTGCCCCAGTGACATGCCCCCGGAACGAATATAGAACACCCATACCTGAAAGCGCAAAGCCTCAGTCTTCGATGCGTTGCGCCCGGTGCCAAATTGCCGAACCTCGGCATTCTCTACTGCGATACACCTAAATAAGTGGCTCTTTTCCGCTGTTGTCATGTCTGCTGAATTGAACCATCTGCCTGGAATGTTCACTTCGACTGCCAGCTCGACCTGTTGAGGACCAGGGTACTTCTTAACTATCTCGCATGCCAGCAAGCTTTGTACACTTCTTGTGGCCCCGCCCGGCCTTGATTGGTGCATTGGCGCCTGGAACGGCAACTGCACGTCGCATTATTCTCTATTATGAATTATCCAAAATTGCGTATGACCTATGTATTTCTATTAGGGGAGAGAGAGACAGTATTGTGCTACTGTCTAAGTTGGGGGTGCGAGAATGAATAAAATGCGATGCCACTGCGCACTGGGCCTCTCGTCTGCTCTCGTCTCGTCTGCGAGCTGTGACTAGTGTAGGCCGCCGGCGATCCGACGGATCACGGAGACGGATCCAGCAAATTGCAGAATTTCACGGAGACGGATTTCAACGGGGCCTCAACAGCTTGCGCCTCCGACGGGTACGGATGCGCTCGGAGCCTGAGATTTTCCAGAATCCGGCGGAGACGGATTGACGCGGAGCCTCGATTCTAAAAGATCCGGCAGAGACGGACTTCAACGGAGCCTGCGATTTTTCAAGATCCGTCGGTGACGGATGGGGCCGGAGCCTGAGCAAATTAGCGATCCGTTCAACGGGTACGGGTCGGACCCGGACCCGTTGTCGGCACTGCGCCGAGCCCGATCCGGATGCCGAGACGAAGCCAAAAAAGAAGACTGACCCGACGAGTAAGGGGAAAGGAGTTGCCACTGTCGATTCTAATGAAGAAGACGTAGATGAAGATGAGTCAGAAGAGAATGCTGAATAAATTAGCAGGATTTGTCGACCGCCTTGACTGGTAGTATCAGTCATGCCTCGACGGTATAGGGTGAAAATTACTCTGCTCGTAAGAAAAGAAAAAGAAAAAGAGACACCCTTGGACGGGGTGTGGGGCTTTGTGAGTCCCCTTGACTCTTACTTCTTTTTTCCTTAGTCTGGTTCCTTGTCTACTTTTTTCCTATATAGTCTGTTAAGGCTTACTGCGTATCCTGTAGCTAGGTCGTGTATTTTTCTGAGTAGGTGCAGGGCTTCCTGTTTATCAAATCCTAGATGTTTGGTTAGTATTTTCTCCGTGTGTTCATATATCGTTCCCGTGTTGCCGAATACCATCACGTGTAGCGTTACCTTGTACCCATATAATTCCAGTAGCTTTACCAGCGGTGTGTATTTTGTGTACTTTGTCTTTAGTGCTTCCTCCCAACTCATTTCGTCTGTGTATGTTACCTCTATCAGGTGTATGTGACCCGCTTCTGCCATTGCCTTTTGGTGTGTGTACCCAGGCTGCTCGTTCCCTTTCTCAGTTCCCTCAAGCATTACTATATCTACATAGTGTGGTATGGTGTCCTTTCCGTGCTCCGGTGCTGGTGTGTTTCGTCCGTCCAGTCTGCATTGCCCCCTTGTGAGCAGGAAGTCTTCTATTGGTCTCCCATTGTTCATTCCCTTCCCTTTTTTCCCCGCATGGGTTCTTATTACACACCCTCCTTTCCTACCTTTGCTAATTGCTTTTGCTATCATTTTGGTGGTCTCATCCGACCTGCTTATTACCATGTTCTTTATTTCCCTTTCTGTGCATCCTCCTAGCACATGGGCTGTGCGTATGAAGCCTCCCGCGTTTACTTGTCTGGGCATCCCGCAGCATTTGCATTTTTGCGCCCTTCTCCCTCCTTGCTGTTTTTTGTATGGTCCTGCCGGTAGCTTGTTTGCCCGGCATCTTAGTAGGACTGTCACATCATGCTCGTTTAGGTATTCTGTTCCTTTCTTCCAGTATTCATTGGAGAGCTTGTGCATGGCTTTATCACCTTTCAGGTGCTGCATGTATTTTTCTGGCTTTTCTCGTGTTGCTGTCAGTATTTTTTCCATCGAGGCCCTCCTCCATTCCCTCGCTTGGTGTACTTCCTTTTGCGCTGTTGCCTGTTGCTGTGCCATTTCCTGGAGTGCTTTCCACTCTTCCTGTGCTTCCTCCTGTTGTTGGGCCATTTCGCTGAGCTCAGCTTCAGTATCCTGCTGTGTTGTCATGCCCATATTCTGTGTTTCCGGTAGCTCCGTCCTTTTCTTGTATTGTTCTTGTCTCCCCCACCTCATCCGCATCCCATCCTGCTTCTCGTGTGCTCTCTTCCCCGTGCCACCTCGTTTGTTCTACTTGTTGCGCTGTTTGTACTTGCTGCACTTGTATTAGTGCCTCTTCCTCTTCCCGTTCCATCCGCTGGAGTTCCAATTCCTCTTCCTGCTCCTGTTGCCATTCTGGTTCGTCGGGCCAGGTGTCTGCCCAGCAGGCTTCTTCTACTTCTGTTTCAGTAGGTTCCCGGCTTTTTTGTGCGTATTCTGCCTCCATTCTCTCAATGCGTTGTCTTTTGGTCTCCCATTCCTCGGGCCCGGTTTCTAGTTTCCTTTTTAGTCTTTGTATTATGTTTGTTCCTCCCGTCATTTTTGCCTCCCTTACCTTTTACGTTACATGGTTGAGTATTGCTTGGTGTCCTTCCAGTTGTCTCCCTGTGGTCTCACATATTGCTAGTAGCGTCACTGTATCTGTGTTGTCGTGGTTAAGGTTGTATTCCCCTTCTTCACAGGCCTTTTTTGCCACCTCGTCCGCCATTTCATTCCCATGTATCCCCACATGCGCTTTAACCTTGTATAGGGCCACCTTTGTTCATTCCCTATTTAGCATTTGTATTTGCTTCATTATTTTCCACAGTATGTCCCTGTGTACATGCCTTTCCAGCGTGTGCGGCCTTCTTCTCATGTTTTGTATTTGGTAGAGTGAGGTTAGGCTATCTGTGCATATGCTGACTTTTTCTTCTCCCGAGTTTGAGTCCAGTGTTAGTGCCATATATATGGCTGTGAGCTCCGCCCTGTTGACAGTTTGGCGGCGTCCTGTCCATCTTTGCATATGTTTTGTTGCCCGTCCCCCTCTTGGGTCCCAGACTCCTGCCGCCGTTACTTCCTCGACTTCCCCGTTTCCCTTTTTGACTTTCCTTTGGCTTCCATCTGTGTAGACCATATCGTGTTTGTTATGCGTACACGATACGCCAGGATTTTGTCCACGTGAGCTTCCGCTTGCCCATCTACCATTACCGGGTCAGGTACGGGCAGTTGTGCTCGAGATGCAAACTCATCCTTGCCGGAGATGTACGGCTTCAGGCGGTGCTGCGCAAACACGTCGTGAATGCGCCAGTGCGGCGGTAGGGCCAACCGATATGCCACCGGTGCCCCGCGGTCCGCCTCTGCCAGCTCCGCCTGCAAATCGCTGTAGAAGCACTCCACCACGGTCACAGGTCCATGCCAGCGCTTACCGAGCTTTCGGCACAGCGCACGGTCCATCACCTTTTCCGTCAGATGACGAGCTTCGATCCACACCAGATCCCCCACTGCGTACTTATGCTGCTTGTGGCGCCGGTCGAACTGCTCCCGCTGGCGCTGCTGAGCCAACTCAAGGCGGCCACGCGCGTCTCGCAACTGCGACGAAAACTTCGCAGCTGTACCTGGGGTACTATGCTACACACTCGTGGGTCAGGGCCACTCTGTATGTTATTTCATGTCTTTTTGGGAGAGCTATGCAAAGGTACATATTTCTTTTTATATTATATCACTGGATCAGGGCCAGACTGAGGTGCACGTCCGAAGACATTTTTCTTAGTTTTTAACAGCAGGCCGAGCTCTTCCCCCGTTCCTCCTATATGTGCATTTCTATCTCACACATGTCTCATGAGCATACTCGAGCTATCGGATCGCGGATCGATATCGAGTCGGGCCAGCACTCTACGGTATGGAGTCTCTATACTCCCCAAGTGCTTAAGGCGTCGTGCCCCCTGGCACAACTCCCCCCCCTTAGGAGTGATCCATCTCCTGAAATCACTCCATTCTAAGGTACCTAGCTAAGATTCCAGTTCTTAGGTATTCTGGTTCCTCTCCCTAGCCACGGTGTCGACGCTCTCGGCAATGACCACAGTGGCGGCGCTCTCGGTGGTGGCCACGGTGGCGACGCTGTCGATGGTGGCCACAGCGGCGCTGTCGATGGTGGCCACAGCGGCGCTGTCGATGGTGGCCACGGTGGCGACGCTGTCGGCAGTGGACGTCACAACGTTGTCGCTCTCGGTGGTGCCCACGGTGGCGGCGTTGTCGATGGTGGCCACGGGGGCGACGCTGTCGGCAGTGGACGTCACAACGTCGTCGCTCTCGGTGGTGGCCACGGTGTCGGCGATCTCGGCAATGACCACAGTGGCGGCGCTCTCGGTGGTGGCCACGGTGGCGACGCTGTCGATGGTGGCCACGGTGGCGCTGTCCATGGTGGCCACGGTGGCGACGCTGTCGGCAGTGGACGTCACAACGTCGTCGCTCTCGGTGGTGGCCACGGTGGCGGCGTTGTCGATGGTGGCCACAGCGGCGCTGTCGATGGTGGCCACGGTGGCGACGCTGTCGGCAGTGGGCGCCACAACGGTCGCTCTCGGTGGTGGCCACGGTGGCGGCGTTGTCGATGGTGGCCACCGCGGCGCTGTCGATGGTGGCCACGGTGGCGCTGTCCATGGTGGCCACGGTGGCGACGCTGTCAGCAGTGGACGTCACAACGTCGTCGCTCTCGGTGGTGGCCACGGTGGCGGCGTTGTCGATGGTGGCCACAGCGGCGCTGTCGATGGTGGCCACGGTGGCGACGTTGTCGGCAGTGGACGTCACAACGTTGTCGCTCTCGGTGGTGGCCACGGTGGCGGCGTTGTCGATGGTGGCCACAGCGGCGCTGTCGATGGTGGCCACGGTGGCGACGCTGTCGGCAGTGGACGTCACAACGTCGTCGTCGCTCTCGGTGGTGGCCACGGTGTCGGCGATCTCGGCAATGACCACAGTGGCGGCGCTCTCGGTGGTGGCGACGCTGTCGATGGTGGCCACAGCGGCGCTGTCGATGGTGGCCACGGTGGCGACGCTGTCGGCAGTGGACGTCACAACGTCGTCGCTCTCGGTGGTGGCCACGGTGGCGGCGTTGTCGATGGTGGCCACAGCGGCGCTGTCGATGGTGGCCACGGTGGCGCTGTCCATGGTGGCCACGGTGGCGCTGTCCATGGTGGCCACGGTGGCGACGCTGTCGGCAGTGGACGTCACAACGTCGTCGCTCTCGGTGGTGGCCACGGTGGCAGCGTTGTCGATGGTGGCCACAGCGGCGCTGTCGATGGTGGCCACGGTGGCGCTGTCCATGGTGGCCACGGTGGCGACGCTGTCGGCAGTGGACGTCACAACGTCGTCGCTCTCGGTGGTGGTCACAGCGGCGTCGTTCTCACTCCGCGCGGTGGCGACACGCCTAGAGAGCAAGTCTCCTCGGTGGCGTGTGGCTCCGCAACCCCATCGCAGGGTGCGGACGCCCAAAGCGCTGGCCCCTCCGGCCTCGGCGACACCCCTGTGGGTGTGCGCCGCGCTCTGCGCCCGTCGGTGGGGCGGGTGTGTGCGGCGCGGTGCTCCCGGGTCATCGGTACCTCCCCCACAAGTGGGCTCGGAACACCCGGGCGCCATGCGCGCGCTGCTCGCTGCTCCCTCCAACACGCCCCGTGTCGCTCGGCGTGTGTGGGTGCAGCGGCGCATCACCCCCCCAGTGGCAGCTCTCTGCGTACGAGCAGCTGCCTCTCTCGCCCACGGTGGCGTCCCACGCGCGGCGGCGCGCTCTCACTCCCCCCCTCAAAAATCACGGCGTGCTCCAGCGCGTGATGTGAGGCGGCCTCGGGGGAGGACGCGGCGGCGACACGCCTAGAGAGCAAGTCTCCTCGGCGGCGTGTGGCTCCGCAACCCCATCGCAGGGTGCGGACGCCCAAAGCGCTGGCCCCTCCGGCCTCGGCGACACCCCCATGGGTGTGCGCCGCGCTCTGCGCCCGTCGGTGGGGCGGGTGTGTGCGGCGCGGTGCTCCCGGGTCATCGGTACCTCCCCCACAAGTGGGCTCGGAACACCCGGGCGCCATGCGCGCGCTGCTCGCTGCTCCCTCCAACACGCCCCGTGTCGCTCGGCGTGTGTGGGTGCAGCGGCGCATCACCCCCCCAGTGGCAGCTCTCTGCGTACGAGCAGCTGCCTCTCTCGCCCGCGGTGGCATCCCACGCGCGGCGGCGCGCTCTCACTCCCCCCCTCAAAAATCACGGCGTGCTCCAGCGCGTGATGTGAGGCGGCCTCGGGGGAGGGCGCGCGCGGCGACACGCCTAGAGAGCAAGTCTCCTCGGTGGCGTGTGGCTCCGCAACCCCATCGCAGGGTGCGGACGCCCAAAGCGCTGGCCCCTCCGGCCTCGGCGACACCCCCGTGGGTGTGCGCCGCGCTCTGCGCCCGTCCGTGGGGCGGGTGTGTGCGGCGCGGTGCTCCCGGGTCATCGGTACCTCCCCCACAAGTAGGCTCGGAACACCCGGGCGCCATCCGCGCGCTGCTCGCTGCTCCCTCCAACACGCCCCGTGTCGCTCGGCGTGTGTGGGTGCAGCGGCGCATCACCCCCCCAGTGGCAGCTCTCTGCGTACGAGCAGCTGCCTCTCTCGCCCGCGGTGGCGTCCCACGCGCGGCGGCGCGCTCTCACTCCCCCCCTCAAAAATCACGGCGTGCTCCGGCGCGTGATGTGAGGCGGCCTCGGGGGAGGGCGCGGCGGCGACACGCCTAGCTAGAGAGCAAGTCCTCCTCGGCGGCGTGTGGCTCCGCAACCCCATCGCAGGGTGCGGACGCCCAAAGCGCTGGCCCCTGCGGCCTCGGCGACACCCCCGTGGGTGTGCGCCGCGCTCTGCGCCCGTCGGTGGGGCGGGTGTGTGCGGCGCGGTGCTCCCGGGTCATCGGTACCTCTCCCACAAGTGGGCTCGGAACACCCGGGCGCCATGCGCGCGCTGCTCGCTGCTCCCTCCAACACGCCCTGTGTCGCTCGGCGTGTGTGGGTGCAGCGGCGCATCACCCGCCCAGTGGCAGCTCTCTGCGTACGAGCAGCTGCCTCTCTCGCCCGCGGTGGCGTCCCACGCGCGGCGGCGCGCTCTCACTCCCCTCCTCAAAGATCACGGCGTGCTCCAGCGCGTGATGTGAGGCGGCCTAGGGGGAGGGCGCGGCGGCGACACGCCTAAAGAGCAAGTCTCCTCGGCGGCGTGTGGCTCCGCAACCCCATCGCAGGGTACGGACGCCCAAAGCGCTGGCCCCTGCGGCCTCGGCGACACCCTCCCGTGGGTGCGCGCCGCCGCGCTCAAGCCCGTCGGTGGGGCGGGTGTGCGGCGCGGTGCTCCCGGGTCACCGGTACCTCCCACGCGGGCTCGGAACACTCCGGGCGCATGGCGCGCGCCGCCGCTGCTCCCTCCAACACGCCCCGTGTCGCTCTGGCGGGTGGTGCACAAGGCGCATCACCCTCCCGCTGGCACTGCGGTATCGAGCAAACGTCTCCTCTCGCCCGCGGTGGCGTCCCACGCGCGGCGGCGCGCTCTCACTCCCCCCTCAAAATCACGGCGTGCTCCAGCGCGTGATGTGAGGCGGCCTCGGGGGAGGGCGCGGCGGCGACACGCCTAGAGAGCAAGTCTCCTCGGCGGCGTGTGGCTCCGCAACCCCATCGCAGGGTGCGGACGCCCAAAGCGCTGGCCCCTCCGGCCTCGGCGACACCCCTGCGGGTGTGCGCCGCGCTCTGCGCCCGTCGGTGGGGCGGGTGTGTGCGGCGCGGTGCTCCCGGGTCATCGGTACCTCCCCCACAAGTGGGCTCGGAACACCCGGGCGCCATGCGCGCGCTGCTCGCTGCTCCCTCCAACACGCCCCGTGTCGCTCCGGTCGGCGTGTGTGGGTGCAGCAGCGCATCACCCCCCCAGTGGCAGCTCTCTGCGTACGAGCAGCTGCCTCTCTCGCCCGCGGTGGCGTCCCACGCGCGGCGGCGCGCTCTCACTCCCCCCCTCAAAAATCACGGCGTGCTCCAGCGCGTGATGTGAGGCGGCCTCGGGGAGGGCGCGGCGGCGACACGCCTAGAGAGCAAGTCTCCTCGGCGGCGTGTGGCTCCGCAACCCCATCGCAGGGTGCGGACGCCCAAAGCGCTGGCCCCTCCGGCCTCGGCGACACCCCCGTGGGTGTGCGCCGCGCTCTGCGCCCGTCGGTGGGGCGGGTGTGTGTGCGGCGCGGTGCTCCCGGGTCATCGGTACCTCCCCCACAAGTGGGCTCGGAACACCCGGACGCCATGCGCGCGCTGCTCGCTGCTCCCTCCAACACGCCCCGTGTCGCTCGGCGTGTGTGGGTGCAGCGGCGCATCACCCCCCCCCAGTGGCAGCTCTCTGCGTACGAGCGGCTGCCTCTCTCGCCCGCGGTGGCGTCTCACGCGCGGCGGCGCGCTCTCACTCCCCCCCTCAAAAATCACGGCGTGCTCCAGCGCGTGATGTGAGGCGGCCTCGGGGGAGGGCGCGGCGGCGACACGCCCAGAGAGCAAGTCTCCTCGGCGGCGTGTGGCTCCGCAACCCCATCGCAGGGTGCGGACGCCCAAAG
>LGRX02025261.1:0-31744 GCA_001247695.2 Cymbomonas tetramitiformis | reverse complement strand
GGTGTGGTGAGAGAAAGCACTTGGTGGCGCGGTGAGTGGAGAGCAGCTTGGTGGGGTGGTGAGTGGAGAGCACCTTGGTGATGGGTGAGTGGAGAGGGCTAGTGGCGCGAGAATGAAGAGCAGCTGGTGGGGTGGTGAGTGAAAAGCAACTGGTGGGTGGTGAGTGGAAAGCACCTGGTTGGGTGGTGAGTGGAGCGTGCGAAGGCCCGTGAGTGGAGAGCACTTGGTGGCCAATGAGTGGAGAGCATGCGTGGAGAGCAGCGGGTGGCGTGGTGAGTGGAGAGCAGCCGATGAAGTGGTGAGTGGAAAGCACATGGTGGTGTGGTGAGAGAAAGCAGTTGGTGGCGCGGTGAGTGGAGAGCAGCTTGGTGAAGGGTGAGTGGAGAGCAGCTAGTGGCGCGAGAATGAAGAGCAGCTGGTAGGATCTGACTAAGTGTTACGATGACCACCCCACAGTACTGTCATACTACTATAGTGTCATAGTGTCATACTGTCATAGTGTCATAGTGGCATACTGTCATACCCCGGACATCTGGTACTCATTCTCATCGTGATTTCAAGCCCAATTTCACTGTCATCGTGTCAATCCCAGATTACTCCCGATGACACACATACATACGCATAGACATATCGGCTCACGCTGTGCCTCCGGGCACATAGTAACTGAAGAACAACAATATGAGTTGTCCAAAATTTCTAAAAGCACGTTTAAAGGTTTGCCAGACCATAATGATGTTCAAGATGTGCATCTTGATTTAGCCATCGGAAGTAGAGTGATGAGTACAAGCAATTCAGGAACACAACTAGGACTGTACAACGGCGCCCAAGGCATTGTAGTTGGTTTTGGTTTCTCAGGAAAACCGTATGAAAAAAATATGCCATCAGTAACAGATGCTATCAAGGATAACTACGAAATCCCAATTGTGTTTGTACAAATGGATGGCGGAGATGGATGGGGTTATCAAGGAGAGTCAGTCAGTTTAACAATCCCCAGAATTGTGCCATTTGTCGCTGAGGCAAGTCGGTCAAAGCTATCAAAAAAGTATGTACGTAAACAACTAAAGTTGAAGACAGCTCATTGTATAACCATACACAAAAGCCAAGGATTAACTGCAAAACACGGATTAGTCGTGTGTCCCACTGAGAATGAGAAACAATGCTTTGCCCCAGGTTTGGAATATGTCGCAATATCACGGGCACAATCCATTGAGAATGTGTTTTTGATAAACCCCTTACTTAACTTTCATTTCGCCTCAAATCGGCACGCTTCTATGAGAAAATCAATTCAACTAGAGTATGAGAGATTAGCTTGTCTAAAAGACGAACACGTTGATGTTTACATTGATACACCAATGGTGTTTGTTTCAACAGAATCTATATCTGTAAATCCTAAAAAACCTTCCAAGGTGTCTCCCAAAAATCCACTCAAACAACACACTGCTGTATCAAATAATAGTGTATCACTTAGAGTGGAATTCCAAACCTTGGAAACACATGCTACTTTTCTGCAGTGATGCACATATTGATAAAAGTTCCTGGTTACTTAAATCAATTTGCACCCACCATTCCAAAAAGTGACACCATTCATAAGCTAATTTTGTCTTTTCATTCCTTGTCAACTTAAATATCAACAGGCGTTTCCGCTCAACCTGAATCATGTTTATTTAATATTCGACGATTAATTCCACGATACAACAACTCATCTCAACATGATGCAGGAGAATTCTTGGTAAAACTACTCAATTTACTTCATCGTATCTTACCAAAAACATCATTTCAAGGAACGTACAAATATACACAAAGGTGTACAAATCATCCTTGTACCGGGCATGTACATAATTCAATTCAAGATACAAATTTCATTTTAAATGTACCTACATCTAAGCCTAATATATCCTTGAAAGCTTGTATCAATCATGCTCTAGGTTGTACCAACATTCTTTGGCAATGCCCAGTGTGCAACATAAACAGTAATAATAATATGCAACTTAAAACTATTGAACAACTGCCAAAAACTTTGGTCATATTGATTGTGAAATATGATAACCATGGTAAAAAATTGCCTATACACGTCTCAATTACACAAACATTGACCTCAAAAGACCTCAAAGTTACATCTCAGGATGTCACCTATAAATTAATAGGAGTGGTCAAGCATTTCGGTAACAATGTTTCTTCTGGACACTATACAACTTGTATTGTCCAGCAGAATGGAGGTTGGTTACAATGTGACGATCACAATGTGTCTCACATTACACTATCAAGTTTGGCAAAAGACGCATACATCTTAGTATATACTAAAACACCTATTGTTGTAGAAAATATGAATACAAATGGTAATCCTGCAAAAATGTCGTCTACTACTTCAATTAACCCTGTAAATACTTTATTACCAGTCAATACATCAATGGTGCACATTCCTTGGGAAGCCAACTCCTGCTTCATTGATCCATGCATCGAATGGTTATATCATCTATGTACCAAATACATATTTTCGTCAACCGATCACACCCTTACTCAATTAGTGTATGATAGTTTATGGGCTCGATATCGAGGAATTGCCAAAGATATTTCTTCTTCTAGGAATAAATTACGACATCATCTCACCTTGCATGAAGCTGGTGCCAATGGATCCTTTGGGTCATTACATGCCACCCTTAGAACAATTTATTCAAAATCTTCTGACATTGTAGCCCTACATATCCAACAGCATTACAAATGCACTGCTTGCAATGTTGAAAAAACTAAGGTTACATTTGCTTGTCCCTGGAGTCCACATTCATGGTGTTCAAATATCTTATACACGTACCGTTATTTATTCAAATGTGATCATGTAGATCCTTTCAAGTTGATCGAATTGGACACTAAACTTCCCCGTGTTTTCACATGTTCACGGTGTGTATCCCTTGTCAGTGAAACCCTTACAGACAATTTAGCGATTACTGATGTCGCAGACAATTTGTCCAAGACCGAACACGTTTACCAACAGATAAATTCCCCACCAACTTCTATCATCATTAATGTTGCAACCATCAGAAGCAACACTCCAGATGTAAACATCATCCCATCTGCAACTGAAAATATATTGAATCTGGCCAATGGTTATACACATAGATATGATTTGACAGGAGTTGCGCATTATACTGGATCTCATTTCTACATTTCTGTAAAGCATGATCATTCATGGGTACTTGTAGACAATTATAATAACCATCGAACATTTAGAGAAATTCCTTTTCCAATGGGTCCAGACCCGACCCAACTTTTCTATTTGTACACTTTATCCTCATTGTAGTTTGTACATACATTTTCAACCAAAAAACCTTGAAATCAACAATTAATTGCAAAGTTTAACGACCACGGTCATAATTGCCTGTACACGTCACAATAACCAAACATTGAGCTCCAAGGAATTAAAAATGAATGTAGCCAATGGTGATGTTTAATAACTTGGTAGCTGTTATGAAACATTTCGGCGAAAAAACTTCTTCACGACATTATACATCCTGTATTTGCATCCAAGATGGAACATTCCTGTGATGAGGAGGGCCCACCGTCTTCCTGTGGTTAAGGATGACCAACAAGCTAATCTTGGAGATAATACGGCCCACTAACTATCCTGTGGATGAGGATAGTCCACTATGTGGATGAAGATTGTCCACCCACTTTGTGTGGTGGACCCCACCATTTTATATACATTGTTGGCCCATCAAGCCTGTTTTTGGATGGAAGCTTATGCACCTGTCCAGAGGCCCACCAGCGTTCCTGTGGATGAGGAGGACCCACACGTCTTCCTGTGGTAAAGGATGGCAAACAAGCTGCCAGTCTTGGGTTAAAGATGGCCCACTAACTATCTTGTGGATGAGGATAAGCCACTATGTGGATGAGGATTGTCCACCCACTTTGTGTGGTGGACCTCCACCATTTTATACATTGTTGTCCCATCAAGCCTGCTTTTGGATGGAAGCTTATGCACCTGTCCAGAGGCCCACCAGCGTTCCTGTGGATGAGGAGGCCCACACGTCTTCCTGTGGTAAAGGATGACCAACAAGCCAGTCTTGGAGATAAAGATGGCCCACTAACTATCGTGTGGATGAGGATAGGCCACTTTGTGTGGTGGACCCCCACCATTTTATCATTGTTGGCCAATCAAGCCTGTTTTTGGATGGGAGCTTAAGCACCTGTCCAAAGCCCATCAGCGTTCATGTGGATGAGGAGGCCCACACGTCTTCCTGTGGTAAAGGATGACCAACAAGCCAGTCTTGGAGATAAAGATGGCCTACTAACTATCCTGTGGATGAGGATAAGCCACTATGTGGATGAGGACTGTCCACCCACTTTGTGTGGTGGACCCCCACCGTTTTATACATTGTTGGCCCATCAAGCCTGTTTTTGGATGAGGAGCTTAAGCACCTGTCCAGAGGCCCACCTGCTGTGGGAGGACTGCTCCTCACAGGGCACTGTAACTACTGATAGGAGTCTTATATGGACTGCATATAATGACTAACTGCCTAGGTACTGCTAGGTCAGCTCTTTAGACATAGGACTGCTATGTCTAGACTTACTACATATATTTGCATGTAAGAATTAGGTATTATATTTGACTTTTGCCATGCGGCTGTTTTTACTCTAGAAATCTCAACTGTTTCTTTGGCCTTGGCCATTACTTATTCACTCAGCTCTCTGAGGTAATCCTAGTCAGCATGGCCAAGTCTCATCAACCTATCATATGCTTGTACTACATTATCATGCAGTATGATGTGCCAGTATTCTACATGTCACATTATTACACAGTACAGTGGTACTGTGTACTCCCATATAAGGGGGGTCTCTTCCTCAACAGGGGTCTCGGGCGCTAATGCTGTAAGGCGCGTATGACACTTCCGGCATGTATGACATTGCTGAGTCATCCGCGCATGACACCGTGTGTTGTCCTAGCACAACTCCCCCCCCCTTCAGGTGGGAAGCGTCCTCGCTTGTGCTTAGATGCACAGTCGTTAGGCTGATTCGGAGCCCATGGTGTCCCACTCGCTGTCGTCGGACATCACTGGTGGCGGCGTAGGGCTGTACTCCGGCATCAAGGTCACCGGCTCCTCGTCAGCTTCTTCCGGATTAGCGCAGACTCTTTCATCGTTGAGATCTGTCTCATTTTCATCTCTCCAAAGCAGCTCCGCTAGGTATTCACACACTGCTGCGATTGCCCCCACGGGTTGTTCCACCGGTAGAGAGCTGAATAATTGTTTAAGCAAGGCTGCGGGGATGCCATACACGTGCCATCCAGCTCCCATGCCTGGTCTAGGGTCGCCCGACTCTCTGCTGGCGGAGCCGCTCTGCGCCATCTTCTCGTGCCGCCCATAACGGCGTTTGAAGTCGCAGGGGTTTTCGGGGTCGCAAGACTTCAGGGTGGCGATAGGCGCGTTGGTCCAGAAGTGGGTGGGTTTCTTGTAGGGCATACCATACTTACAATACGTAGCCAGATGCGGAGGTGGCAACCCTTGCATGCATCGGCGAGTGTGTAACCCATGAGGAGCTCGGCCACGCGGGTTCTCAATGAAGTAGAAGCTCGGCTGGAGGTACTTGATGATCTCCAACGTTCTCCGCACTTGTCTGTCAGCACCACGCAAGTTTCGTATCCCTACCGTTTTGGCTTGGCTATACTCCGTGCATGGAGGGCTCGCCCAAATGACGTCAAAGTGCTTGGGCGAGAACTGCCGATAGTCCCAGTGCAGGACGTTTTCGCAGTGAGTGGGCTTCCATCGGTTCTGGATGTCCACCGAGACTACCTCACACCCAGGAAACTGCTTGCTGAACTGTCGTTCGACGGAGCCTGTGCCACAAAACAACACCAAGATCCGTATTGGGCGTCGAGACGGCTGTAGGCATGCCGCTCCTCGACCAGGTCCTTGAGATGGCATGAAACTAGTGGATGACACCGTCGCGAATGTGCCCACCTCGTCGTCGGCTCGTTCTTCCGGGATCCACGCCATTCCGTCCGCCTGTAACTCTTCAGGATCCGTCAACCATATCGTTCCTGCTGACTCCTCGCGTTTGTGAGTGACTCTACTCTTTTCACGTTCTTGCCTCTTGGCCTCGACCTTCTCGAACTCCTGATGTCTATTACCCACCACTAAGTTGGGTGCACCCAACCTAAGAACCCTTTTTCAAACGTCAATAACTCCTCGAATATCGGACTTATAGTGCCAAAGCAAGGCTAGGCCATGGCCTACTATGTTCCCTTTGAACAATGGATATGCATTATACCTCTGTGATCGCAATCTGCGGGGTATAATGGGACCGTATCAATAGGGTATGTGATGAAATATTCCGGATTTCTCTTAGGTTGGGTGCACAATACCTAAGAACGAGGGTAATATAAGGGACTCCCCGTGACACTCGAAGGTCCTTTGAAAATTCGGAGACCTATGTCGTCAAGTTCTCGAGTTGCTCTTTCTGCAGTGTCTTGTCAAAAGTTTCATCCGAGTTCATCTTGACCCTCAAAACCTCGGTTGAAGTAGCATGGGTAGGTAAAACCCCAAAATCACTTGGAAATTTTACAATTTTTCCTACCCCCTCGCATACTCCCCAAAATTGCTCACGGATAAGTTTGATTCGCTCAATAGTGTAGATGCGTGTGTAAAAGAGGACATCTTCCCCGTCATTTTGAGCTAATAAAAACCAGAATCCGGTACCGACAACTCCCAATAATCCCACCAAAGGGTAAGTTGGGTGCACCCAACCTAAATGGCTCTTAAGTTGGGCCCACCCAACCAGTGGGTAATAGACACTGAAGAGCGCGGTTAGGTATCCCTTTTCGGCCAACTCCATCGAACTCGAGCTCCTCGCGAGTTTTCCATTCATTCTCGGAGCGCGGCATACCTACCCATTTGACCATGTACTCCGTCCATGTCCGCCCGCTACGTCTCCTCGTGCGTGACCTCTCAATGCACTCCACCGCCATCTCCTTACGACTGCTTACGTCCACAGGGGGAGGCGGAATCTCCGCACTCCTGTCCGCGAACTTGTCCTGGCCCGACTCCACTGGGGTGAGTCTATCCACGGTGAAGACGTCGTGCACCTTCCACTGTGGTGGTAGCTTCAGGCGGTAAGCCGCGGGGGCCCCTCGGTCCTCGGCGAGCTCCATCTGCCGGTCGCTGTGGAAGGCCTCCAGCACCTCCATCGGGCCCAGGCGCTTCTTCAGCAACTTCTTGTGTAGGCCCCGATCCCCGGGCTGGGTGAGATGCGTGGCGTCCACCCACACCATGTCACATATTGCGTACCGGCGAGCGCGATGGCGAGCATCATACTGGGCCACCTGCTGCTGCTGAGCTACCAGCAACCTATCGCGAGCAGTCTGCAACTGCTGAACAAACTGCCGGGCGGTCTCGTGGGCCGTGCCTTTCTTCACGACGCCCCCTCTTCCCCCCTTGGCGCGGCCCCTACGAGAGGCCAACGCAGCTTCTACGAAGAAGTCGAGCTGCGACGCTGGGGCATGCCCATAGCAAAGCTCGAAGGGTGTGAATCCAGTAACCGCGGACCTGAAGTCGTTAATGGCGTACTCCACCGGGGTGCACCACAAATCCCAGTCTGTCTGGTTTGCGTCAACGTAGGCGCGCAACATGCGCTCCACCGTGTGGTTTGTGTGCTCCGCTTGACCGTCCCCTTGTGGATGGTACGGCGTAGTGGAGGCCACCTGCCCCCCCATAAGGCGATGCAACTCCATATGAAAGGCGTCACGGAAGCGAGAGTCCCTGTCACAAACGATCTTCATGGGAGCACCGTGCAGTCGCCAAACATGGTCGAAGTACATTCGTGCCACTTGCTCAGCGGAACTGTCAGAGTACAGCATGGGGACCACGTGCACCATCTTGGACAACTTATCCGTGAACGTGGCGAAGGCGTCGTAGCCCCGCTCCGTGCGCGGCAGACCTGTGACGAAGTCAATGCTCACCACTTGCCACAGCCTGACCGGGACCTGGAGGGGGTTCAGCTGGCCATCCGGATAGCGCTGTTCCTCGGGCGGGTCTGCTGGCATATCAAGCACGAGCGGGTCCAGTCGGTGACGTCTTTGTTCATGCGGGGCCACCAGAACCGCCGCACTATCCGAGCAAGAGGCTTATCTCGCCCGGTGTGTCCCGCCGCGGGAGACTCGTGCGCTTCACGCATGACTATCTCTCGAAGGGGAGAGTCGGACGACAACACCAGCTGGTAGCGTTCCTCCGCGATGCGCCAGATCATGTCGTCAACCATACGGAAGGTGTCCGTGCGCTGGTGCGGGGCGGCTAAAAGCTCTTCCTTTAACATCGTGAGGTAAGGGCTACGTTCGTACTCCGCGCGTAGTGCTTTCACGAACTGGCATGCCTTCAGTGGTCCTTTGCGTGGTTGCGCGTGCCTTGGCCGCTGGCCCTGACGTGACCATAGGCTCGCTTGCACCTTGAGCGGCGGGCGCACGGGCACTCTTCGCTCGAGGCCGAGTCCGGCTGGCCGCCGGCGCCCACACCAACAGCACGGGCCACCGCAGCGCTGGTCGGCCTCCATCTGGTGACTCAAACAAGCATGTAGGGTGACCCTTGGCATCCTTGAGGTCGAACACCTTGACCACGTGCAGGCCGTACTTGGGCTGGATAAGGGTGCGCCAGGACGCGTCATAGTCCGGCAGTAGGAACATCGCCGACGTGTTTTCTGGGTCGGCGCGCCACTCAGCCATAAAGTGGCGTAGGATCCTCTCAATGAGGTTGCTATCCTTGGTGTAGGGGGGGTTGCACCAGACGTGCTTTCCCCGCCATTGCTGCTTGAGGCACTCCGTCCAATAGGTGTCCACCTGGCGGTTGACGCCCATGGAGTCACAACACGCGTCCACGTCGAACGGGCCGTACTGCGCTGAGATCTCTTCGAACTTCTCCTTTACCAGTTTCCAGTCCTGCCGGTCTACCACGTTATCGTAGTGGGAGCTTGACGCGGAGGGGAACTTTGTTTGCTGGGAGGGGAAGGACTAAGGGGAGTTGAGGGGGCTGGAGAGGGGGCTTGCTCCGGTTGCGAGCGAGAGCGAGTAGTGACGCCCGCAAGGGTGGCTTCATGCAAGGCGCGCTCCGCGGTGTGCAACGTCTCAGCTGCGTCTTCCCACAGGTCGGGGGTTTCCACCCAGGTGAGCCCATTCAGATGAGTGAGCTCCCCAACGACCAACGGGGGGCTGACCGGAGGTACAGACTCGTCTTCAGAGTCGGAGTAATCAAACGTGGAGTCGAGCACCGAGATGGGGTCTTCAAGGGTCTTGACTTTAGCGGGCTCCTCGGACGGCTCTTCGTCGGTGTCGTCCTCGTCGATTGCACCGAATACTGAGGTGGGATCGGCGGGGGTTGAGCTCTCAGCCGACTCCCTTGGCACACTCTGACGAGGCTCGTCTGTGTCCCGGTCGACCACGCCCTTCTCCTTGAGCCCCTCCCTGGCGGATGACTGCTTGTAGTCTGGTCGTCTGGATTGGGCGTCCGGAACTACTAGGCATCGGCCAGGTACGTGCTCCATTTGGTGCACGCCCACTTCCACCAAGTCTTCATACCAGCGTGCTTGGCGTCGACTCAGCTCCCGAGCCGGCGCGAAGAGCCACTGCAAGGGTTTGTGGTCACCCATGAGTTTGAAGTCGGTGAATATAAGGTAATGCCTCCACGTCACTGTGGTGCAGTGGTGGATGGCGCACAACTCCCGCTCCCCAGCGTGGTAGTTCTGCTCGGCCGAGGAGAATTGCCTGCTCTCGAAGGCCAACGGCTGAAGACCTCGTCCCAGGTCTTGCATCAGCACGCCTCCTAGTGCGACCGCACTCGCGTCGGTCTGCACGCAAAATGGGCGAGACCCATCGGCTGCTGAGCGCTGGTCCGGTAGGGCGAGGATTGGTGCTGAAATCAATGCTGACTTCAATCGTTGGAAGGCTTCTTTCTCCTCCTTGCCCCAAGTCCATGGCACTCCCATCTTCGTGAGGCGAGTGAGAGGGTGGGCAATGTGAGCGAAGGACTGGATGTACCTCCGGTAAAAGCCGCACATTCCAAGGAATTGGCGCACGTGGGTGACAGTCTCGAGCTCCGGCCAGTCGCGAACCGAGGCAACTTTGTCGCGTTGGGGGCGACAACCTTCCTTACTGCACACGTGGCCAAGGAAGCGTACTGCTCGCATGCACAACTTCAACTTGCTTCGCTTGAGGTATACTTTGTGCTGGCGACAGGCAGCTAATACAGCTCGTACATGGCCGACATGCTGCTCAGGTGTGTCACTGAAAATCATGATGTCGTCCACGAACACTCTGCAGAAGGGTAGGTGTCCGAGGTACTGCGTCATCATTCTTTGCCACGTGCTTGGTGAGTTGCTCAGTCCCATAGGCATGACCAGCCACTCATAAGCTCCGAAGTGGGTGGTCATGGCTGTCTTCTCGATGTCCTCCTGTTCCATGGGAACTTGCCAGAATCCCCACAAGGCGTCTGCAGTGGAGAAGACGGTTGCTCCTTGTAGGTCATCGAGGAGGGTTTGTACGTCAGGAAGAGGGTACTTGTCCTTGACCGTGATCTCATTTATCGACCTGTAGTCGATAACCAAGCGCAACTCCTTAGGGTTGCTCGGCTTCGGCACCATAAGTACCGGACAACCCCAGGGAGACGCTGATGGACGGATGTACCCCTTGGCCAACAGCTCGTCAAGTTGTGCACGAAGTTGCCGAAGCTCCTCTTGCGACAACTTGTAGTTACGCCGATGTAGCGGCTGCCCACTCCAGTCGGATCGCAAGCGAATGTTGTTCTTGTAGTCGCGGCTTTGGACGGAGTCAGGCAGCTCCGTACATATGACGTCCCTGAACTCCTCCTCAAGGTCGCGCAGCTGTTGCCATATCTCCGGGGACACTGTCTCGTCAATCTCGTCCGGCTCCTCCGCTTCCATGGCATGGGGCTTGGGCGGCGGTGACGGTGGTTCCTCGGCCACTGGAGCGGCCTGCTCTTGAGATAAACCTTCAGTATGGGGCTTCTCGTCGCTCCAGCGCACACGCTTGCGTCGCGGCCGACGTTCGCGGAGTAAGCGCCTTCCCTGCTCCAGCGCGGCTGCGGCTTCGGCATGCCAGGTGGGTGGTTTCCCTTGCGCGTGGTCGTCGATTGCTTGGGCACGTACGTGCTCAGGTAATAAAGCAAATGCTCCCAAAGCTTCGCGCTTGCTCTGGAAGAACCCCAGATGTAGGTTGTTGGATGGCGCATTGTCCGCCGGGGGGCCAACAGCACCCTCCAGCGCGACCACGTCAAAGTTTTGTGGGCGGGTGGACTCCACTGTTGCGTACACCTTATCCAAGTGGTCCTCGTCACTGGTGCCTGGGCTGGGCCGCACAGATTCCCGGAGGAGTAGAGCGTCCTCGGCTTCGGAGTCAGTGTCTGACGCGGACATCAGCGCGGGCGCGTCCGTCTCACCCAGATCCGCTTGGGAGGAGTCCATGGCGCCCGCGACTTGGGCGTCTTGCTGCTCAGAGCTAGGCGTGGCGCGACGCTCGGACGAAGCGTCCATGGGCTTGGCGTTGGTCTCGGCGTCGGTCTCTTCGTTACAGGCGACCGCCCCGAAGGTGCCGTCGGGTGCTAGGTACACCACGAAGGCACACTCATCCTTAGATTGGAGGGCTCGAAGGTCCTTGCGTACCCTTTTGGGGTCCAACAAGACTCCTTGTACCAGCGCCATGGCCTTATCCTTGGGTCTTGAGGGGTCTGGCGTTCCCGGAGAGCAGCCTGTAATGACCACTCTCTTGCTTCCAGAACCAAACCGGATGGAACCCCATCGGGAGTAATCCAGGGTGACTGGGGAGTGGGAGGCTAGCCAAGGTCCTCCAAGGATAATATCCACGCAAAGATCAATGGGCATCACTCTGAGCTCCAATTGCTTGACGTACAACCCCTTGGTGGTCTCTGCTTGCAGTCGAGGACGGACGCACGTGTTGACATCGTACGACGCGCCGTCAGCTACTCGCACTCGCATGGGGTTTTCGTGAGGTCGAGGCGTCAGGGAGGGAATGCTGCGTACAGTCTTGTCCGAGATAATGTTGGTGGAGCACCCACTGTCCACCAGCACCTTTACGCGACGACCGTTCACGTACGCCCAGAACAACAACAAGGTGGGGGCCTTGGAATTGTTGATCTGTCGAGGTGGCGCTCGCGATGTTGATACAGCCGCCAAGAGATCACTCCAGCCAGGGCTCATGTCCCCACTGTCGATGATGCTGTTGAGCTGGCATACGAAGGGGTCGTCCTTGGCATGAGGGTCGCCTAGGTCAGGAGGGTCGTCCATGTCAGAGTCCCATGGTAACTCGTAGGTGCCTGCATCGGCCAAGAGCCCTTGAGCGGTGGCTGTCTGCACCAGGTCCCTGGGTGGGTGATCAGGTGGGTACAAGGCCACTTGGATGACCTTGTCCTTCGCTGCTCGCGCCATATCATTCGTCGCCAAGTCACTTGCGTACTGGAGGAGTCCGTCTTCTACTTCCTCTTGCGCTTGTTCCTTGGCTAAGATGTGCAGTAGCTCTTCGTCCATAGGAGAGTCCCGCTCCAAATATGGGAGGCCACTGGCATAATCCCGCTTAAGCTTCTCTCGTTGGCGAACCTTCTCCAGCCCACTGAGCCACCTCCTCCTTGGTGCTCCTTCAGCTCGAGCTGCATGGGTCGGTGACAGCCATGGTCGGGGGCGGTCACTCCGTGTGGTTGAGGTTGCCTCGACAGTCGTGCTGTCGTTAGGTGAGGGCGTACGAGGTCGACGCCCAAGCTGGATGTCTTGACGTCGTCGTCGGTATTCTTGCAGCCTTTTAAGTTTGTTAAGGGCTGCGGGTAAGGGTGATCGAGCTCGAGCTTCTCGCTTGTTGGCGGTAACCGCGCTGTGCGTTGGTGACCGCGTGGGTCCTCGGCTGCTGCGTCGATGCCCGGCTCTCCAAAGCGGTGGGCTCGTGCTCCGCGGAGGTGTACGGGGCGGTGCAAGGTCCGTTTCCAGAGCCTTGATGGAGGACCTCAAGCCCCGTGTGCCCACTTTGGAGCGTAAAGCACTCGTCCCTTGCCCTCGGACAGCTCGAAATTGCCAACCTTGCAATGGTTGGCCCGTTGGCTCCAAGTGCACGCGGTAGCTCTCGGTCACCTTCAGGGTACGTCGGTGCCGCTTCTCAACGTGCTGGGAGTCGTCTGAGAGGTCCTCGCTCGTACACACTGGAGACTTGGCTTCCTTGCGAAGGCGAGCTTCGACCACTTGACGCTCCGGCGCGGGAGGAGGGCTAGTCATCGCCCGCGAGGGTAGTATGTTGAGCTCATCGGAGTCTAGGTATCCTGTGCAAGGAGCACTCCGCCTTTGACGTCGACGGGCTCTTCTCCACTTCTCCCGCAACTGCTTCTCCGAGAGGTAGGAGGGGGGCTCGTCGCGGGGATGTGGGGTTCCACAGCCCGAGCTCATTGGGACTTGGAGGGTACTCCGAGCTCGAGGGAGTCCTCCGCGGCAAAATCCATTAGTTCCTTTGGCAACACCGCGTTGAGCACGTCGCAGTATTCATCCGTTTCCACTTCGTGCATGACCATGTCCAAAGTTTCAGCCAGAAGTGCTTTGGCCCACTCCTTCTTACGAAGAGCAGCCTGTGGGCACTCTCGAGCATAGTGCTCTTTGCTTTGGCACAACCTGCAACCAGTGTACTCCGGGGAGCCCAGACGTTGCCCAGTAGGAGTTGCACCCGCGGGACGATCTTCGGCTAGAGCTAGTAGCTCCTCCGAGACCTCCACCGCTGCCAGTAGCTGCACTGGCGCTCTCCTACTCGTCGCGTTGTTCAAATGCAACTCCGCCTCAATGGCGTATTCCAGCGCTAGGCGTCGACTGGCTGGAAGGGCGCGGTCGAGGAGGATCAAGGGGGTCCCCTTCCGCTCGGCAATCTCGAACGCCTCCTTCCGTACCTCCGCGGATAAGCCCGAGAGGAAGACGTCCAGGAGGTCGGATTCCGGAACCGGTGTGGTGAGCTCGTGTGTCGCCAACATGGTCACTACGCGATGGGCTAGATGCAGTCCATCCCAAAACTCGCGCACTTTGCGCGGTGTCGCCATGCGTCCTTGAGTTTGGCGTACTCGGCGTAGGAACGAGCCCAAGGTGGCCATTTCACTCTTCAGCGGCACGATCAGCTTCGCCAGCGGCACAATGACCTTCTCAAGGTTCAACGACTTGTCCGCCTCGGCATCCAGGAGAACCCCTCGCAGCTCCGTTCCTTCGGAGCTAGGCGTAGGGAAGCAATGCTGGGTGATCTCCTTCAACAAGATATGCACCGAGAGAATCGGCTCTCCGAGCTCGAACGCTCCGTTGGGCACGTTGCACGGGGTGTTCATCGCGAGGAGCACCACTGGAAGGGCTAAGCACCTGTCGAACTCGTCTACGAACCGCAGCAGCGGGCCGAAGGGGTTCGTGGACCCCTCCAGCGGTGCTGAGTACAAGGACATGATGTCCTTCGCGGCCTTGAGGGCATACGAGTGCCTCGTGTACTCCTCTCGTTGCTGCCTGCCGTCGTTGTACGAGGACCTCCTGCTAGAGCCAAAGCTATACAACGTCTCGTCATCAGGGTCGTCATCTCCTCCCCCTCCGCTGCCGCCACGACGCGCGTTGGACCCTCCAGGGTCTCGTGAGGGGCGGTCGCCATGTTCGTCAGGGTTAGGCTCGTTAGGCGGCCCATTCCCCCCCCCTTGGTGCCCACCAGGTCCCCCTTGGTCGTCATCGTCGTCATCGTCTCCGCCGTCGCCTCCGCCACCCCCGCCCACGATCGTGGACAGCGGCTTCGGGCTCACTGTGGGGAATTGATCGAATGCACCCGGCCAAACTCCTCGTGTGCAATAGATGCACAAGGGCACAAGTTGAGCGGCGACAGACATGTTTGACAGCGTCATCACGTCACAACTCCAGATGGCTACCGGAGGTTGCGGGCTGCGAGAACATCTTGAGCATGGGATGTTGGTGGTGCTGGACGCGACCTCGTCGTGCACGCTCTGGATCACTGCTGTGCCCAAGTGAGGTGGTCGAGGGAGTTGGGAAGCCGGTGCCTCCGAGATCGGTGGCCCGCTCCCTGACGCCAAGTCATGGTCTCGGTACTTTCTCGCCACGTCGAAGAACATACGTTCCGCCTCGAGGTTGCCCGCGTGGCCACCTAACCGCTCCTCCACACGCGCCCGGATGGCAACGGCAGCGGGCGCGCTTATGGATCGCCAGTCCACCTTGGCCAGGCGGTCATGCACACTCGTGGGGGAAGATGCACGCGTGGAGGCGTCCTCCTCGAACGTCACGCCTTTGTGGCCCCGTACGTCAACAGTCGTGGCCGACGGGGGCACCATCAGAGCCTCGTGTTCAGCTTCTTGAGCGTCACTTGTGACGGTCGCATAGCTCGCGGGGGTATTAGGTGGTTGCCCTGGCCGTGAGTGCGCTCGTCCGTCAGCGGCTTCAAGTGCGGCCTGCACCACCATCTTGCTCTCCGCCACTTGTTGCTCCAGCAGTCGTTGATCTCGAGCTGCTTGGTCAAGTTGTTGGCGTTGCTCTTCCGCGGCGCGCTGCATTTCTCGAAGTTGTTGATGATGACGTGCAGCTTCCTCCGCCTGCGATGCTACCGCTTGTTCATGCTGATGTGAGACAGCGTCCGCGGCATGCTGCATGCGCGCTATCTGCTCCTCAGCCGATTCGAGAGCGGCTTGTCGCGCCTCTTGACACACCTTGGTGCGGAGCTCCTGCTGCATCCGAGTTGCTTCCTCCACGGCATTGTGCATGTCCATGCGCAACGCTGTGAGCTGCGCTTGGTGCGCAGTGGCCGCATCTAACGCGACTCGTTCGGACTCCTCTTGCAGCTCTCGTAGTTGCCGCTCGTGTCGCGTGGCTTGAGCTTGGCGCCGCCGTTGGCGTCCACCCTTTTGCCGAGAGCTCCTAGATGAAGAGGTGTGCGAGGCGTCAGAGGAGAGCGCTTCAGTAGAAGATGTTTGACACGATGAAAGTGTGGACTTCTCCTCACTGGACGTAGAGGTGGAGTCGTACATCAGTTTACCTTCGTCACTGCGACGTCGAGCCTTGGCGAGCTTGCGCTTGGCCAACTTCTGCCGCTTCCGCTCCTGCTTCGCCACCTCCTTCTTGTGGGCTAACTCCGTCAAAGCCTGGACACGTACAGCACGTTCTCGTTGTGTGGGTCGTGGGGCAGATGAAGCTTTTGATCGAGGTGGTTGTGGGGCGGAGTCAGCGGAATGAACGTCTTCCTCATCGATCGTGGAGTCATCTTCAGACGACAAGACGCCATAGGGGTTGCGGCTGGGTACAGATTGTACGCCATGCTGTTGAACACTTGCTCCCAAAGTGGTTGCACGCCTTAGAGTCTTTATCACCTCCTCGACGCTCACTCCCAACCGCACCAGCCTTGCAGGCCGGTTGGCTGGGATGGTCGTGACGAGTGGTCGTGCAGAGTGGAGGTGATGACAATGGTGGCTTGCTGAGGTAACATGCGACAGAAGGAGTCCACGAGATGGGATCACGCGTTGCTCTCCACTCTTCGTTCTCAGCTGCACCTCCCATGTGATTGCAGCGATGGAGTCTTCTTGGCCACACAGGCGGCGAAGATGTCTACGTAAGGTCGCCCATTGCTTCGGGGTCACGTCAGGCGTGTCCGTCAGAGCTGACCACTCGTGGAGGACTTCGCGCTTCACATGTTGTTCACGCTGGACCGCAAAGGTGGTGCACTTGGAAGCGAAGTCCACGGTAGCCTTCCACGCTTTCATACACTTCCTCACGTAGAACTCGGACCGGGCGATGTTGCACGCCGTGATTTCGAGAGTGATCTCTTTTACACGACGTTGTTCTTCTCGCCATGCACTCAAGAGCCGGGACGCCAATCGTGAACTTGCGTGTCCAGCAAAATCTTGCTTTTTGCGTTGGACCTGGTTCTTGCGGTGAACTCGCTCGTGCCATGCTGTAAGGGAAACACGCATGCGTGCGAGACGGGCACGTAGGTGCCATGTCGTAAGTGCAGATGAAACACGCCCGCTGAGCACTCGTGCTGTCCAAGTACTCCACCAATTACGCAATGCACATACCGCTAGAATATCCACTGCTACAGCTTGGCGTGCCAGCTTGACGCTCCACTCGTTCACGCTTGACAAACCGCGCTCGCCACTTGGAGGTGCACTTTCACGCCTAGGCGTAAATATGTTGCTCTCATGGGTCAGGTTTCCAACGTGATGCTCTGGTGCTAGAGGCAAATGGTCAACTACAGCTTCGCTATGAGGAGATGATCTCAAATTATGAGCGGTGGCTATAGCGACCGTGTTGAGCTCCTCGAGAGCTGGTTGGCTACGTTGTAGACCCGAGGCACCTGCACCCCCCGCACGCTGCTGGGGTGTAGAGTAGCACCCAGACATACGTACAGCGGCAGATACCAGCCCAGGAGAGTCACGCGAGTCGTCGGGGAAATTCGTGGGCGTGGCAGGCAGCGATGCTTGGGTGCGACGTTCCTCCTGAGATAGAGGCGCGCTCGCCAAAAGCGCGTATTCGCCCTCCAGAGAGCGTTGTACTGCTCCCCCCCCCTGCTGCCCCGCCGCGCCCCGGCCGGCGCCTCCCACTCCGGGACAAAGTACGGGGTGGGCCCCAAAGCCCCAAGCCCATCCCGGAGCTGAAACACCCGGGCCGAGCTAGAGAGCCCGGAGGGCCCAGAAGCAGCCTCCGCCACTCCCGAGCGCCGCTGAGGCGGAACATACAGCGAAGAAGCCCGTCGTGAAGAGGACATTGAAAAAGTTGCTCAAGCTGGTGGAGAAACGCAGCAATCTGATTCTGAAAAATCTGCCAGCGCTTCCGCCGTACAGGCGTGTAGTGTTAAGAGCGAAGACGCAGAAGCCCAACAGCAAATAAGCAACTGCTGCTACCAAATCCCAATTGAAGTTTCCCAGCGAACTCGAAGAGGTAAGATGAAAACAAATTGAGCAAAATTGGGCAACGATCGGCCCACGGAAGCCAAAGCAACGTTGCAGCGCGATACCACTTAGGGTTAGTCACTGTTAAGAACGCTAGAGCGCTGCAGAGCCTAAGGGCAAAGAACGCAAGCCGCATCCGCCAATTCAGAGAACATTTTCGAATTCCAAAGCATAAAATTGCGTAATCCCACTCAGTCGCAAAGACACTCGACGAAGAACACGCACGCCAGCGGAATAGCGCTAACCTGAAGTTGCATCACGCCAATTCCAAGCCCAAGAAGAACATTGCGCACACATCCCAATTGAGAGGGTGGTGTAGACGAAGATCTTGCGGAAAACGCTGACTAATTGGCACAATTCCCGAGAAGAATTAACGGCGCAAAACTGCCAGTGAGCAAGAAAAACGACGAGTCGTTGACCAGCGCGTCAGAGCGCGAACTCAAGGGCCAGAGCCAGAAGTAGAATTTCGACCATTCTCAAACCCGAATTCAAGCAGCACCCGCAAAAATTGCCATAATTTGTAAAGGTAATTTGAAAGTCCCAGGCGCAGAGCGAACGCAAGACGAAAGATAGCTCTGGGCTACTTTATTTGTGGCACACTGTGCCACAGTAGGAGGCCTCACACTAGGCGAGCCGAAATTTTCCATCACAGATCACGGCGCGAAGAAGGTATATGCTGCATTAGACAATTCTAAGAACTTTTGTTGCTGAGGAACAAACGCCATTGCGAACATTCGAGCGAAGAACTGCGTGCGCACTAGGAACTCACAGCAGCCAAGACTGTAAAGCGCGCGCAAGTGCACGAAGAAACCATTACGAAGCAACTCGCGAAGAAAGATCACGTTTTCCTAGTAAATTGAAGAACAATTCCGGACAGCGCCACAAGTCATTCGCTGAAGGAAGCCGCAAACGACGTTCTGGCCAGCGTTGACTCAAAGTTACGCAACGCGCCAGTAACTTGAGAGCCCAAATTCCATTCGAAAAACTGAGGCACACGTAAATTTGGCGGAAGATTCACAATCTCAAAGCAGAAGAATTTTGTGGAAGCGGTGGTGGTGGTGGTGCGTAGCACACTGATACCATTTTGTGGGAGGACTGCTCCTCACAGGGCACTGTAACTACTGATGGGAGTCTTATATGGACTGCATATAAAGACTAACTGCCTAGGTACTGCTAGGTCAGCTCTTTAGACATAGGACTGCTATGTCTAGACTTACTACATATATTTGCATGTAAGAATTAGGTATTATATTTGACTTTTGCCATGCGGCTGTTTTTACTCTAGAAATCTCAACTGTTTCTTTGGCCTTGGCCATTACTTATTCACTCAGCTCTCTGAGGTAATCCTAGTCAGCATGGCCAAGTCTCATCAACCTATCATATGCTTGTACTACATTATCATGCAGTATGATGTGCCAGTATTCTACATGTCACATTATTACACAGTACAGTGGTACTGTGTACTCCCATATAAGGGGGGTCTCTTCCTCAACAGGGGTCTCGGGCGCTAATGCTGTAAGGCGCGTATGACACTTCTGGCATGTATGACATTGCTGAGTCATCCGCGCATGACACCGTGTGTTGTCCTAGCACACCTGCGTTCCTGTGGATGAGGAAAGCCCACATGGTTTCCTGTGGTAAAGGATGGACAACAAGCTTGTCTTGTGATCAGTAGGGCTCACCAAGCCCTACTAGATAATATGTCCTCGCTTATCGGGATCAACGATGGTGGAGATGATGATTTGCTGGTAAATAGCCGCAATTCATTCAATAATTTGAAGCCCATTATCTTATAGGTGAGTGAATTCAACTAAACTACCATTAATATTATTACCGATATGTTCACTTGAATTTTATCATTTATTTACAACATTCTAATTTTGTCATTGTGCTTTATGGTGTGCAGTATGTGCGGTATCCTTGTCAACGTTGAGTGCTGATAATGCCTGAGGAAACAGAAATACAAGCCCAAGCTTTAAATGTCTTAGACCCACTTTTGGTGACCAAGGCCAACGTACGTATCCAGGACTTCCAGGCCCTTGGCGATCGAGCGACAATATCCACCAAAGGAAAGATAAAGAAGGGAGGTCCTTGTCTCGTCACCGAGTTCAGTCTCCTCAACGAATGGGTGAATACATATCCTGTGTACATGTCCTCTACTCAAATTCTTGGGAAGAAACTTGGTCTTTTAATAGCGCACAACGATACACCACCACGTCGAGGGTGGTCCAAGATCACTCTGGATTCAAGGGTACTGCTACTTGGACTTGGCACATCTGGCCATTTAACCTACCAGCCAAATGTCGAGTACGCCACGAATAATGTATATCCATTTTACAACGCACAAGGTATTCCTTCAATCAGGAGAAAAAAAGAAGGGGGGCGGCGACGGCTGCGAGACGCTGCTTGCACAAAAGATTTTATGATAAATTTCAGGCGATAAAATGGATAAAGGGAAGATATTATTGAAATTTAACGCAGGAATTTAGTGTTAAAGCGCGCTTTCACGATATGGGGGGGGGGCGAAAGCCGGCATCGAGCGGACTAGCGACCAGTCCGCAACACGAAGCTGCGGAAATGAGCTTGGAGTTGCTCATCAGCACGGCTCAGGCTGCGCTGAGAGCCCAACGGCTTGCACGAAGGCAAGGGGCACCCCTGCCTGAGTGCATCGGTGACGACGAGACCATCGCGCTCACGCCTCAGCAGAACCTGACATACTTGGCTCTGCACGCCACTCGTGCAGTGGCGACGGCAGCAACGGTTTGCTTTCCCGCATTTCAGCGGGCTAGCAAAACCGTGACGGGCTTGGCGACTACATCGGCTTTTCCGCCTCCTCCATCCGCGCAAGGCACCGCCCACACGCAGGGGCCCAGCGCCAGAACGCAACGACGCAGCTCGCAGAGGCATAAGGTGAGGGGAAGAGCTGAGGAGCGGAACCATCCGCCAGCAGCTACGGGCTTTTTCACGACCAGCTCCCCTATGCCAACCGTGGTGCCAGGCGGTAAATTCACGTTTGGTAAAGTCTCTGGGCAAGTGCAGCCCACAGACTTCAGTCTGGCTGCGCCGCCATCTGGCAGCGGAGCAGTCAGCGACTTCAGCAGTTTCAGCGACGTCGCGCGGACATCGACAGCAGAGCAACCGCCCTCTCCTGGTGAGAAGCGCAGCGGAAAGCCGCCATCGGTGCCGCCAAGCCCGCCGCGAATCAGCAAAAAGGGGAAGGCAGCAGAGCAGCCTGGTAGCCATGAGGACGAGGACATTGCCGACCTCGAGTACGAGGACCCTTGGCACGAGGCGGACGGCTTGGACACTGACGTGCACAACTCGTGCATTTAGGATCCAACGCCAATGCGCACTTCCCTAGTGTGTTGCACTGAAAGAAAAAGAAAAGAAAAAGAAAAAAGAAAAAATGTGACTCTTCCTACTGGAAGCGTGATATTTGAAGGTGCACAGCTGTTACGCCTGCCCCTAGTCACGTGCACAATCAAGGCGGCTTCTTACTGTTTTTTAGAGCCTTCTCCTTCTCCGACCTGCTGTGTGAAATCAACATCTTGGCAGCCCATTCCACCGCGATGCTACTGATTTTCTTGAGGAGGGCCTCCGCTTCCTTCTTGTTGAAGCCGAGGTGTTGCGTGAGAGCCCTTGCGTTGTGTTCATATACCGACCCCGTGGTTCCGAAAACCATCGGGTGAAAGAACACTTTATAGCCTTTGGATCTGAGTAGCTCCATAAGGGGCTCATACTTGTTGAGTTTATCGTGAAGGGACACATACCAGCGAGTGTCCCACGTGAAGGCCACCTCTATGAGGTGGATTTCTCCCACATCCTCCCTGTGGGTGTTTTCCGGCCTGCCTGGGGGGGCGTCCCTGACGTCCTCTGCACCCTTGATCATGACAATATCCACAAAGTGTGGTATGTCGTCTGGGGGGTCCTTCGCCCCCGGGTGGTCCCTTCCGTCCCTACGGCACTGACCCCTTTTGAGTACGAAGTCCGGTATCGGGCGGGTACATCTGTTAGTCCCGTCGAGCCCAGCGTGGTGCGCGATCCAGATCGGACTGGCGCCCGTTCGTCCCTTCCTGATCGCTTCGTAAAGGGTCCTTGCCACTTCGTTGTGCCTGGCTGTGGCCATGTTCATGCTGGTCTCGTCTTTGCATCCAGCCAGCCTGTGTGCCGGAGTGTCCCTCCTCCCGCAGAGGGCGCAGTCCGGGACCGGATATTTGTTCGGCCATATGAGGTGCTTTCTGGCAGTCGTCATGAGGACCCCAAACCGGCATCTTAGAATCAGGGACCTGAGCGTCGGTGGAGTAACCTTCCAGAAGTGATTGGATATTCCTGGTATCGACTTGTCCTGGAGAATTTCCCGCGGGGGCTCCTCCAATCTTCTTCCCATGTGTGTCTCGACTGCGGCAGCGTCTGCGTGGCTTGTGGCGGCCCTGTCTCCGTTTCCCCGGTGCATGGCCTCCCGGTCCCTGTTTCTCTTTCTTCTTCTCTCTGGGGCCGCCTCCTGGTAGGCGTCTATCGCTTGTTGTGGAACGTCCGTCAGGTTCTGGAGTTCCGACTCTCCCAGGTCCATCTCCATCACCGAGCGGCACAGACCGTCAATTGGGTCCTCACATTCTGCCTCCTCTATCGCTTGCATCATCTCTCTGTCTGGCGAGCTCATGGCCCCCCTCTCGTCCATGTCCAGAGGCGGCCCCCGCGTCTCATCGAATTCCCAGAGTAGGTCCCACTCGTCCTGAGTGGTCACTTGATCCCGCGGGTGTACCTGTTCCTGGTCGCCCGGCTCCCGTCTCTCCGGCGGGTCGCCCTGGCTCCAGGGAGCGTGGTGGAGTTCCTCCAGGAGCATCGGCTCCTGGAGATTCTCCCCTGGTGTCCCCATTTCCACGTTCTGTCGGCCCCGGTCGGGGCCTTGGGCTGGCCCTGGGGCGCCGGTCGTGGGGTTCTCCGTCATAGAGCCCTCTACTGAGAGAGCTCCCTCCCGATTTCCCCTGCCGGGTGTTCCCCATTCTTCCCACGGGCTGCTCGGGGGCTGTAGCCATTTTCTCACTGACCTGTGCTGTGTCGCTTTTAGTGCAATCCTTTCTGCCACATACCTTTCCACCGCCCCCTCCCCATGCAGGGGCCTCATCGATTCACCATCTCGGGCATTGGCCACGAGCGTGTACATGGTCCTGTTGTCCCATGGGTCAATTTGGGTGGTGCCCTCCTGGTTTTCTGCTGCCTGTTTGGCCGCCTCATCTGCCTTGTCGTTGCCCTTCACCCCCGTGTGGCTTTTGACCTTCCTGAGTGAGACCTTCGTTCCCTGGCTGTTATGCTGTTCGACCAGGGAGAGTATATCCTCAAGCAAATCCCTGTGTCTATGGCCCTCCATCGTGTGGGGTCTGGACAACATGTTGAGTATTTGGTACATACTGCAGAGGCTGTCCGTGCAGATTGCTATCTCGCCCGGTGTTGTGCATTCTCTGGCCCTGAGCGCCGCGTGGATCGCCAGGAGTTCCGCCCTGTTGATGGTGAGGTGTCCACCCGTCGACCACGTGCCCCTCCAAGTTCTGGGGTTTTCATCCCCTCTGGGGTCCCAGTAGGCCGCTCCCACTCTATGTAACCCCCCTTCTTCCTCTGGGTCCAGTCGCGATCCATCCGTATAGAGGAACGAGGTTGCATCCCAGGCTTTGTTGATTTTCTCTAGGGTTCTGGAACGTCCGGTTTTGTGCTTAATGGGACACGTGGGGAACCTCTCCCTTACTTCCGTGTGTCCCCTGTCCCTGTCTTGTCTGCTGAAGAGCATGGGAGTGCGCTCCATTGCCTTTAGCCATCTGGCCCTCGAGTCCTCTTTGATCTTGTCCAAAGGCCATGCCGTGTTCGCCGCATGGTACTCCGTGATCGTGACCTCGGTGAGTCCTCTGTCGCGCCATGTTTGTCTCATGGCCCTCGCCGCCTCCGGGGTGCGGTCTTCCTTGGGGACCTCACCCCCTTCGTTCCCCCATCCCTGTCTGCGCGACATGCTCGGTATTTCCCATTTTCTCATCGGGTGAGGGTCGAAGATCATGTCGTATTGACTAGCGTTCTCCATCGCATTTTTAACCGCCGCCATGTCTGACACTGCATCCGAGGTGTGGACCCTCGGGTTGGCCGGCCTGAGGTTCCGAATCGTGTGGTACTTACGGACCGTGCAGTACGTGCTGCGCTGCAGGGCCTTCCCGACTAGTTCCGCTGCCCCTTCTGGGTCCGGGCAGAATTTTTGCCATCCTTCTGCGTTGGCAACAACTAGGATCCTAACTCCCCAGTTGCTGTAGTCCTTCTTCGTGACGCCTGATACTGTGGTGCCTCCCCAGTGGTCTGGGGGAAGGAACGTAAAGCTTTTTCTTGGGATCACCCCAAATTCATGTATCCTAGTATCTCCATACCTCCTGCAGTATGCCTTGGCTGGCGTTCTCGTCCAGGCCGGGTAAATTCCTACCCCCAGTACCGGGGTTTTCGCCATGGTGGACATCAGGGCCTCCTGAAGCGCTTTGTCTAGGTCTGCCGCTGTGTACTCCGGATTGAACTCGAAGGCGCCCAGCTCTCCCCATTGGGTGTCCCATGCAGACCCTTTGGATCCGAAAATCTTGTCCCTGTCGAACTTGGAGCAGTATGTCGCCGTGTGGCTGTGTACGTTGAGCGGCGACGCGAATATCTCCGCCTGGATCCCGAAGGCCTCCTGGAGCGCTTGCATAATTTCTGGAGGGAGCGTCCAGTGATTTTGCAGTGCAGTTTTCTTGACTTCCTCCTCCTCCTCGCAGGAATATCTTTTGAGCAGGAGGACCACTTCTGTGGCGAATCCGTGGACTGTGCCCAGCTGTGGCTCCCGCTCCTCGAAGGACCGCCGTCGCTCTTCCCCCGCCCTTGTATGGGTCTGATCTGCGCTGTTCGTGCCCGCCGCGGCCACATATCTGTCGTAGAGCCTATCGAGTACCTCCTCTTTGAGGGCGCCTACCATCTTGCCCCGCTCGTCGTGCGCGAACACGTGGTGCCTGCCTGTCTCTGTCGTGAGCGTGCACTTGCCCGAGGGTGCTGCGTCCCAGTCTGGGTTAAAGGGTTCAGTGTCTATGTTGAGCTTGGTGACCCCCGGCCAGTAGTGGGCATGCCTCGTGGGAGCTCCTGACAGCGGTTCTCTTTCTGTGGGTCTCCGAGCCTGCTGTGCTTCCCGCTCCTTGTTGTGGAACGTGTCGGTCTCTCGTTCGGCCCGGCTCGGGTTCATTCCCGCAATTCCTCCTGTCAGCAGTGTGTCCTCTTCGACCCATGCCTCCCCTTGTGGGCGAATTGGCCCGAGCAGGTATTCCCTGCTTCCCCAGTGCGTCCTAACCGCTAGGATTGTGGTGCTCTCGGACGCCTCAACGGCCTGGGGTTCCTCCTCCGTTTCTTCGAGCACTTCCGGATCATTGGCAACCGTCGGGCCAGCGCCTACCGAGAGCTCCATGGTGTCGATCCTCCACCACCTGTTCCTGCTCCGGCAGTCATTAACAGGGGGGTGCGTTGCCCATGCGACCTGTTCACTGCTTACGAGGTGCGTGGTCATCAGCCTAACCGCGTCTCTCGGGAATCCGATTTTGGCCGCATGCTGGAACAACTCCCCCGTCCTGACATCTCCTTTGGACAATTGAGCGAGGACCCATGTCCTCAGCATCATGATCTGCGCCGCGGTCCCTTTCCATTTCGTGCCTCTGCCGTCTTCCAGGCTAACCCTTGTGACCCGGTGGGGGCTTGTTTCCCTCTGGGGCGTCTGCGCAGGCGGGTTCGGCCTGGGTCTGATCTCCTCGCTCTCCACTGTGGCCTGGGGGCTTTGTATGATCTGCCTGGTCCTTTTCTCACCGACCTTCGGGAGCTCCCGGGCGTGCCTGGGGGTTTCTGGCACCGTGTTTGCCTGGGTCTGCCTGGTCGGGCTCCTCCTGACTTGCATTGGCCCCGCGCCGGCCTCTTCCTGGATTTCGTCATCCACCTCCTCGAAGGAGATTGGGTCATGAGTCTCTCCCTCCCCGTGGAACACGTGGTGGCGCTCCCGTTGTTCCAATTCTCCTATGCGCGCCATGATTGGGCCTCTCATGGCTTCCCTGTATCCCTTGGAGGTCGTAGCTTCTCCGCCCACCGGGGGCCCATGCAGCCCGATCCAGGACTCCCACTTCTCTCCTGTGGTGGACCTATTCCATTCCTGCCACTTGTCAATCATGTAGCACACCCAGACGCCGCATTGGTATCCGTCCCGTTGGTGTGCGACCCCCATGTTGGAGACCGTTACGTTGACCGGCGGCCATCCCGGCGGTCCTGCCCACTGTCTCAGCGCCGTCAATAGGCGCGTGTCTTCCCCCCCCATTGGGTCGTAGAGGTAGATTGAAACACTGGTGTCCTCATTTTTTCCGAATAGGAGCACATTCCAGTGGCTGCCGTCGCAAGTCAGGACAAAGGAAAATCCCTCGTCCCGGACCGTTTCCATCGTGTTGCGCATCTGCGCCTCGTATTGTTCCGACTGCTCGAACTCGGTTCCGTTGAGGGCATCCGCGAGTTTCGTCTGGTGCATCGACACTGTGGCCAAGCCCGTCGTGCAGAGGCTGTGGGTTTCCACTTGTATGGAGCTAAGCCACGCCTCCCTGCCTCTGGTGTCCGAGAAGACCCCTTCCGTCCTGTGCCTGGGGGTGCCCTCCCCCCGGGGCTCATTTCCTCTTCTTCCTCCCCCCTTCAGGAGGCTGTCCGCATGGGACCCCTCAGAGCGGTTTCTCCTCATCGCCCTCCTGCTGTCCATCGCCTCCTTCTCGGCGAGTCTTGCTCCAGCTCTGGCTGCGTGTCGCAGGTCTGAGAGGGATTTTTCCGCCTTGGGTCTCACGCCTACGGAGTCCATTATCATGACTCTACCCCCCGGGTCCTCGAGCAGGGTGGGTCTGACTCCAATATCGTGGCATTTAAAGGCGTCTTCGTGGTCTTCTTCGTCTTTGGCGCAATAACCTGTCGCCATTTGTTTTAAGGCGTTTTTGGCTTGCATGGAGGTCGTGGGGGGTCCTCTTCTTCCTGCGTGCCACAGCGATCGCGGGCCCCATTTGGATTGAGTGGGGTGGAAGCCCTCTTCCCAAGTGGTTAGTTCTTCCCCTTCGGTCGCCTGGGGTTCTGCCAACCTTTGGAACCCTAGAGCGTTGTGTGCCTCTTTGGACGGCATAAACTGGGGTTTGAGGGTGAGGTTCTTCGGGTTGTCCCAGAATCGCGCGTCGTTGGGCTTGTCAGCGAGCGCTTCGCATATATATGGGTACAGCATGAGCATGAAGGTTCGCATGCGCCCTTGAAACCTGGCGGGGACTTTTGTTTTTGCTTCTCTGAGGCTGCACGCACGGGTGCCCCCCTTCGCCACATAAAACCCCTCCTCCACGAAAGGGAGCAGAGGCAGCAGCGTGGTCAGACTAAGCGGGATTTCCTCCTGGTCATTGACTGAGTAGATCTTCACGCTCTCCTCACCCGTGTCCTGGTCAACGACCGTTCTGTGTCTGCCTTCGAGCGCACTCGGGAAGGGCTTCCGAACCGCGTTCGCAAGTTTGGAGATAACCCCGTGCTGGGTGTTAATCAGGTCCGCCAGTAGCGGTCCAGATCCTGTGAGCAAGACTTGGTGCTCACGTAGCACCGCAAGTTGCCGGGCTGTGCAGCACCTGTCGAGTTCCCCAGTTCTGACCGTACCGTCCACCTGTCCCTGTCTGCGGTTGTAATGATACCTGACCAGCCCCCTCGTGGTGGCACTAAGTTGAGAGGTCTGCTTGACATGAAAGGCCTCACTTTCCCTGAACACCTCTCTCGGCCTTTCTCGAAGGTCTTCCCTGGTGGCGGTGGCCATCTGCAGGGCGCTCGCCACACTTTGTGCGTACGTGGCCAGCAGTGGTGTGTGCCCAAGCCCGTAGGAGGTTTTCGGGAGTGCCGTGTAGCAATTAGCGGTGCCTCTTGGCAGTCCATTAAGGAGCTTGTATGCCCCGCCGATAATCGCGTCTAGGTCCTCGATTTCCTTGGTAGAAAAAATCCCTAAGGGAAGGGCATATCTAAGCTGTCCTATAATTGCCGAGCGGAGGACCTCCTCCTGCTGTCCGCTCGTCAGAGGGGAGTGGAGGAGCGCCTGTATCCTTTCCCTTGCCTGCAGAAAGGAGGCTTGCTTTTGGACCGTCCAGTCCCCCGAGAGGGCGACTTGTATCCCAAGGTACTTGTATGGGTCATCCGGGTGGAGGTACGGGAATCCATGCTTGCCTACCCTGGGGGTGCGCATGGTGACATCCTCGTATGTCTCCTCAGGGATCGGAGACCCTTTTTCGTCCGTTCCCGTGATTCCGCATTTGGCCTTGTTGATTCGAAGTCCACTCCAGTTGGAGTAGAGCTCCAGCTTCCTGACTTGCACTGCCAGTTGCGTTGCCGACTCCGCGATCAGGGCGAGATCGTCCACATATGCCGCCGAGCATTTTACACATCTGACGAGGTTACGAGGTAAAATTTTCGGAATTTCGTCGTTTTTTCCTACGAACCCGTCAAAACGACTCCTTGATATCGTGTTGATTTGTCCAGTTTCACAAGGGAAATTGTCCTTTGTATTCATGCTTTTTTTGTGGAAGGGTAGATGTGAGGAATTCATAAAATAGAGCAAAATTTTGTGCTCAGTTTGTTGCGTTTTAATACAAGCCGTACATTCAGTTTTTTTAATAAACAACACATAAAAATTGCGGTTTATTTATGCTTTAGGCTTCAACCGAGACTGTTCGTACAAGTGGTCAAGGAAAATAGCCGGCTTACAACATATTTACAATGGACCAACCCAGCTCGGCAATTTCTGCACCCCAATACTAAAGCAGCAAAGCTGCCCCTTCTCGACTCACGCAACACTTTCCTAAGGGTATTCCTACACCTCAATACTAACGCAACAGAGTTGCCCCTTCTCGACTCGCGCAAAACTTTCCTAAGGCGATTCTTACGCCGCAATGCTAACGCGACATAGCTGCCCTAAGGCGATTATTACACCTCAATACTTGAACGCGTCAAAATTGCCCTTCTCGACTCGTAAGACTTTCCTAACGAGTTCCATATTCACACCATTCAAAAACCGCTACCGGGAAACTAGTGCTACAGCAAAAACTTGTTTGTACTGTACTCGGGCTCGAGACGTCTAGAGTCGCCCCTTCCTCGACTCGCGCAAAACTTTTAAATATCATAATAATATAATACTAATATCAAGATATAATAATAATGATATATCGTATATATTATAATATGTTGTATGTTATGATAACAATACTAACACTACTATTAATCTTTTTAATCTTTTTAATATTTTTAATAGTAATAATAGTAATAATACTAATAATTTTTGTCACCGTACTCCGTGTCCACTAGCAGAAAGGAAGACTTGCTGACGCGTGTCCACTGACCTTCGCTGCTTGGTCAAATAATTATCTAGATTTGAAATCAAAAACAGCGGACACGGTACACGTCGCCAAGGCTTCATAGCCAAACCAAGTGCCGACGTCTTAAATGTGGTAGTTTTAGTGGGTAAGTTATGTATGTTTGAATTATGGTGTTTTAAGTGTGCGATTTCTCTTGCTTAAAGAAACAGAAACAATAAAAATACAACGGTATTTTTTCGTATGGTGTTTTTAAGTAAAGATTCTTTGAAGCACAGATCTTGGTCCAAAGATCTTTGCGCAAATATTACCTTAAACATTAAAAAGCATTTGAAGCTGGCGCAAAGATCTTGAAGCTAGTAACTCGACTTTGCGCAAAGTTTACTTTAGCAATTAATAATGAGTACACGAAGCTTGCGCAAAGATTTCTTTACATCTTAAAGAGTAGTTCGAGCTTGCGCTAAGATCTTTGAAGCAAAGATCTTTGCGCAAATATTACCTTAAACATTATTAAAAAGCATCTGAAGCTGGCGCAAAGATCTTGAAGCTAACTAGACTTTGCGCGAAGTTTACTTTAGCAATTAATGAGTACACGGAGCTTGCGCAAAGTTTTCTTTACAAATTAAAGAGTAGTTCGAGCTTGCGCTAAGATCTTTGAAGCAAAGATCTTTGCGCAAATATTACCTTAAACATTATTAAAAAGCATTTGAAGCTGGCGCAAAGATCTTGAAGCTAACTCGACTTTGCGCAAAGTTTACTTTAGCAATTAATAATGAGTACACGAAGCTTGCGCAAAGATTTCTTTACATCTTAAAGAGTAGTTCGAGCTTGCGCTAAGATCTTTGAAGCAAAGATCTTTGCGCAAATATTACCTTAAACATTATTAAAAAGCATCTGAAGCTGGCGCAAAGATCTTGAAGCTAACTCGACTTTGCGCAAAGTTTACTTTAGCAATTAATGAGTACACGGAGCTTGCGCAAAGTTTTCTTTACAAATTAAAGAGTAGTTCTCAGAGCTTGCGCTAAGATCTCTGAAGCAAAGATCTTTGCGCAAATTTGCTAACTCAAACGTTGAAAAGCAGACGAAGCTGGCGCAAAGATCTTTGGAGCGAATGTTTTAACATTAATGTCTAAAGTCTGAGTTTTGACATTAATGTCAAAACAGGCGGGATCAACTCTTTTTCCTAGCATTATTGCTGCTTTTGCTGAGTTTTGACATTAATGTCAAAACAGGCCGGATCAACTCTTTTTCCTAGCATTATTGCTGCTTTTGCTGAGTTTTGACATTAATGTCAAAACAGGCCGGATCAACTCTTTTTCCTAGCATTATTGCTGCTTTTGCTGAGTTTTGACATTAATGTCAAAACAGGCTGGATCATCTCTTTTTCCTAGCATTATTGCTGTTTTTGCTGAGTTTTGACATTAATGTCAAAACAGGCGGGATCAACTCTTTTTCCTAGCATTATTGCTGCTTTTGCTGAGTTTTGACATTAATGTCAAAACGGGCCGGATCAACTCTTTTTCCTAGCATTATTGCTGCTTTTGCTGAGTTTTGACATATGACATTGATGTCAAAACAGGCGGGATCAACTCTTATTCCTAGCATTTTTGCTGATTCTGCGTCGGAGTTTTGACATTATTGTCAAAACAGGCGGGATCAACTCTTTTTCCTAGCATTATTGCTGCTTTTGCTGAGTTTTGACATTAATGTCAAAACGGGCCGGATCAACTCTTTTTCCTAGCATTATTGCTGCTTTTGCTGAGTTTTGACATTAATGTCAAAACAGGCCGGATCAACTCTTTTTCCTAGCATTATCGCTGCTTTTGCTGAGTTTTGACATTAATGTCAAAACAGGCCGGATCAACTCTTTTTCCTAGCATTATTGCTGCTTTTGCTGGGTTTTGACATTAATGCCAGACACAAAAAAGTATGCGTGCTTTCCTCGAGAATAAGCACTTCTTTGCCTTTGCAGTTGAGAGACTTAGAAAAGAATAGCGAATTTGTAGAGCGGAAAGAAGAGCAACTTTTTTACTCACTGTTTTGTAAACAATTATTTCTACCTAATTTTTACTCCCTATTTTATGAACAATTATTACTACATGATTTTTACTCACTATTTTATAAACAAATATTCCTACCTGAAACTCACCATTTATAAACAATTATTTCTCCCCGATTCAGGTAGAAATATTTGTTTATAAAATAGCGAGTAAAAAGGTTGCTCTTCTTTTCGCTCTTCAAACTCGCTATTTTTTCTAAGTCTCTCAACGATTTGTAGAGCGGAAAAAAGAGCAACTTTTTTACTCATTGTTTTGTAAACAATTATTTCTACCTAATTTTTACTCCCTATTTTATGAACAATTATTACTACATGATTTTTACTCACTATTTTATAAACAAATAGTCCTACCTGAA
>LGRX02025260.1:0-11347 GCA_001247695.2 Cymbomonas tetramitiformis | reverse complement strand
TTAATGTCAAAACAGGCGGGATCAACTCTTTTTCCTAGCATTTTTGCTGATTCTGCGTCGGAGTTTTGACATTAATGTCAAAACAGGCGGGATCAACTCTTTTTCCTAGCATTATTGCTGTTTTTGCTGAGTTTTGACATTAATGTCAAAACAGGCCGGATCAACTCTTTTTCCTAGCATTATTGCTGCTTTTGCTGAGTTTTGACATTAATGTCAAAACAGGCCGGATCAACTCTTTTTCCTAGCATTATCGCTGCTTTTGCTGAGTTTTGACATTAATGTCAAAACAGGCCGGATCAACTCTTTTTCCTAGCATTATTGCTGCTTTTGCTGGGTTTTGACATTAATGCCAGACACAAAAAAGTATGCGTGCTTTCCTCGAGAATAAGCACTTCTTTGCCTTTGCAGTTGAGAGACTTAGAAAAGAATAGCGAATTTGTAGAGCGGAAAGAAGAGCAACTTTTTTACTCACTGTTTTGTAAACAATTATTTCTACCTAATTTTTACTCCCTATTTTATGAACAATTATTACTACATGATTTTTACTCACTATTTTATAAACAAATATTCCTACCTGAAACTCACCATTTATAAACAATTATTTCTCCCCGATTCATGTAGAAATATTTGTTTATAAAATAGCGAGTAAAAAGGTTGCTCTTCTTTTCGCTCTTCAAACTCGCTATTTTTTCTAAGTCTCTCAACGATTTGTAGAGCGGAAAGAAGAGCAACTTTTTTACTCACTGTTTTGTAAACAATTATTTCTACCTAATTTTTACTCCCTATTTTATGAACAATTATTACTACATGATTTTTACTCACTATTTTATAAACAAGTATTCCTACCTGAAACTCACCATTTATAAACAATTATTTCTCCCCGATTCATGCAGAAATATTTGTTTATAAAATAGCGAGTAAAAAGGTTGCTCTTCTTTTCGCTCTTCAAACTCGCTATTTTTTCTAAGTCTCTCAACGATTTGTAGAGCGGAAAGAAGAGCAACTTTTTTACTCACTATTTTGTAAACAATTATTTCTGCCTAATTTTTACTCCCTATTTTATGAACAATTATTACTACATGGTTTTTACTCACTATTTCATAAACAAATTTTTCTACCTGAAACTCACTACCAAAGGGGCAGCTTTGCTGCGTTAGTATTGAGGTGCAGAAATTACCAAACTTGGTTTGTCCATTGTTAGTATGTTGTAACTAAGAGTCTTGATGGTGCAGGCATCGGTTTGCCTTAAACAAGTGGTACCTTTCACCTAGGAAAGTCATAAAATACTCAAACTGAAAAAAATATCAAGGGTGTGCCACAAAATACTTTTTTCGAGAAACGTATACAATAAAATCATGCAAAAATTAAGGCCGTTTTAACTGATTGTATTCATGGGTCCTTCACAGTGGTGGCAATATTAAACTACGTATAGTTTTGAAAAACTCGGGTCCTCGTAACCTCGTAACCTCGTCAGTTTTGAAAGCTGACCTTTCTCAAGCAAGGTGGAATGTTGAACTCGGAGGCCTGGAACCGGCGTTACGCCACTTTGGCGCCTTTCCTGGCCGACGTAGCCAGGAGCGTACTGGATGACATCGCGCTGGTAGGACTAGCGGGGACCGTGATGCGCATGGCGCAGCGACGAGAAGAGACTGCGCGTTTGTTCGCCACTCGTCTGGTATCCTGGCACGAGGTAGTCCAGTTATTGGCAGACGCCATGCCCAACTGCCACGCCATCAGCCAACAGCAGCTATTATATCAGTTCTGGTCTGGACTGCGACTGAAGCAAGCTGTGATGGATCGCCTTATTGAGGATCGGTTGGATCTGCAAAGTCCAGCGGATTGGGAAAGCAATGTATCATCCCGGATCCACCGCGCTGCAGCATATCATCACTGTGGCCACCAAATTGGAGCGCAGTGAAGCTCTGACCGCAGCGCGAACCTCTCCCGTCTCTGCACCTGCGAACCGAAGTCCTGCCTGGAGGAATGGTCGCTCGTCCTCCAGACTTAACGCCGTGCAGGACGCTGGGGAGGAAGATGCTACTGACCTCGACCCCGCCGACCTCAGGGTGCAGCACGCCGTGCCGCCCAGCCCGGCGGGATTGACCAGGCCGCCACGCCGATGCTACGTCTGCAACTCTGACTCCCATTTATGGGCTAACTGTCCCGACGAGGCCAAGAAACGAGCCTGGATTGCTGACGCCCCAGCTCGTTTGGCACGCCGCCGCGCTGCAAATGAATCTCATATCGCAGCGCTGGAGACAGAATGGGAGGATTTGGAAGATGAAGCGGAAGCGCTGGAGTATTTTCAGAACGAGGAATCGGCCGCAGCGTCCTCCTCGGGTCAGCAATCTGCGGAGGAGGAGGACTGAGTGTCCTCCCGCCGGCGGGACGCCGGCGACAGGGCGGTATGGGTAACCGCCCCTGGGCAAGGAGTACAGCCTTCGCCCACAACCGGGGGAATATCCAGAAAGAGCCTCCGCCACCCCCCAACCCTCTGGCCGCTCGAGGGTACGGATTCACCTGGTCTGCCGATCAGAGGCGACAGCGCCATCTCGACAGAACCAGAACCCTACGGGATGAACCCTCGTTGACCAGTACCGCTGTTTACACAGCGAACCTTTCCACTGAGCAGGGCCGGCGAGAACATCACTTGGTGTCCCGGCGCCATCAGCGGTCGCCACGAAGGTCACCCACTTCGTCGCCTGAGCGCTCCAAGCCTCCCGTTATGTTCAGTGTAGATCGCTCCCTTGGAACTGGTGATCGCCGTCAGGCTCCACAACGCGAGCGTGGCGAAACGCCCCGCGTTGACCCCACAGACCCTAACCCTAACCCTAACCGAACCCGAACCCTAACCCTAACCCTAACCCTGAGACATCAGTACTGGCAGCACTGGATGAGGATGATGGTCAGGAAGAGGAGACCCAGTGGACCTTCAACCCACTCAACACCCCCTGGCGGAAAACTCCTCGACCGCGGGTACCGAGAAAAGCTCCGGTGGAGCGTATGCGAGCCTTGAGGCAGCGGATTCAGGATGTAACGCTACCCGCGGTTTCACACCCTCTGGACGACAGTGGGGAGGAAGGGGGTGGAACTTCAAAAACTGGCCCAGCTTCAGAACCCCCACCTTTTAAACTTCGACCTGAGGTGTTTCCTTCGACGTCTCGACCAGCAGCGTGTCCGGCCTTGGCAGAGAGGGCGTCAACCTCAAGCGCAGAGCGCACTACGAGTGCAGCGCGCAAGCGCACTGGAAAACCTCGCAGCAGAACTCCGAAGACTGTACGAGCCCGACTGCAGCATGAGGCAGAGGTTACGAGGTTGGGAGATGAACCACCAGGACTTCGAGCAGAGTCACTGGCGGATCGCACGCGTGCTTGGAGAGAGATGACGCACCCGGAGCACATGGCCGCGGCAGCGCTGGTAAAGGATAATGAGAAATGGAGAGATGCATGGGTACCAGAAGGGTGGCGCAGATATCGCCGCCGCTGGTACAGATGGCATGGGAAGGTCACCCCTGACCTAACGATAACCGAAGGAGCAGTTCAGCTATCTCTGGAGACCGAGTGCGGTACTATCCCAGGTTCTGGTGGAGATGTAGAAATTCCAGACGCATGGTGCAGTCTATACAGGGTGCACCAATGGAACCAGCGAGAAAGGGAAGCTGCGGAGGAGGCTGCTCACCTGGCTCTACCCTCAACAGCAAGTGGTGATTCACTCTCCCTGGACTCAGCGGAACCATCAGATGCGAATCCAGCGACAACTCTGGATTTGACCTTATCTCCATCCAGTTCTCAGCCCGCAACTTCTGGGGACATTTCCGACCTCGAGGACTCCCAGCGGTCGCTCAACTTCACGCAGCAGTTGATGGAGCGACAGCTGGCCGCCGCCAGATCGGAGAACAATCCAAGTGTGCTGACAACGGTGACAGAAGGAGTGGAGCCGACTCCCCTGAAAACCATCCAGGAGGAAACCCACCTGGAACTGCTACTGACCATTCAGAAACAGCAACGCCATCGTCTGCGGCCGATCCTGGAAGGTAATGAAGCAGTGGCAGCACCAGCGAACGTCACCAACGCCCAGGCGGCACCGCGGGAAGAAGAAACCCCCTCGTTCACTCAAAAGTCCGAACCAGAAGATAGCGCTGGGGAGGAAGAGGAGGAGAAGATTTCCATCCAACCTCTTCGCTCTTACCCTCTGGAAAGCCGCACGCAGAGCCGCGCCAGGCGACGCGCTCAGGGACAGGAGCGACGCGCTAAGGAGCGGCAGCTACAAGCAGATCGCGACCTGGAAGGTGGATGGTACTTTGGTCCGGATCCTCGTTCGCAGCCTGCACCACCGCGCACAAGACCTATCCGGTCTAAGCAGCGCGTACCTTTGCATCTCCCAGTGCGAGCAGCCATCTGTGCACATCTGCGACGCGATGGTCAAGTAATGTGGAACCAGGACAGTCAGCTGACTGCGATTCGGGACAAAGAGGGAACGCTGCTATTGGTGTTCTGGGCCTTGCTGAAGGGACAGCGAGTGCGCGTGCTGGTGGATTCTGGTGCCTCGGATGAATTCATCTCCGGTGAGTGCGTCAAGAGATTGAACCTCACAGTTCGCGCTAATGGGACGCCGCTGAACGTTACCCTCGCGGATGGGTCAGTGCAGACCTCTGCGCAAGTCGCTTACGGCAAGCTGACCGCAGAGACTTCAGAGGGGACTTACTCCGAGGTCATCAAGATGCGAGTACTTCCTCTGGGCATCAAGGTGGACATTGTACTCGGAGGAAGGTGGTTGAGACACCTCTCGCCGGTCACGCTGGACTATGATGGGTGGGGATCAGTCAAGTTTCGCCAACATGGCAAATCCGTGCGGATACGGGGATGTTCGCCAGGGCGTAGCTCTACACGCAAAGGCGAGAGAACCGCGATGGCTCTGGAACCGATGGTAATGTTATCAGCGGCTCAAGCGACCAAGGAGATCAAAGCCTATCGGCGCAGATATGCGGGAATGGGCAGTGCCGCGACACCCCACGACATCTTAGTGGCCTATGCTGGTAGGGACTTCGATGTTATCAGCGGTGGCCACCAGCGAGAATTTGGAGGACCCTTCAATCTCCCCGAGTGGAGAAAGAAGTTTCAGAAGCTGATCGAGTCCTTTTCACCTCGAGTAATTCGCGAAGCGCTGCCCAACTTTGACGCCCTGCGAAAAGATGAAGTGGCCCACGTGAGACTGCAAGAGGGATGGAATGGCATCGCGCCCGCTAAGAGGCCCTACAAGATGTCCATGGTGGAGCTGACTCAATTGCGAGAACGCCTGGATGAACATCAGACCTTCCTCAAGTCCGTTCGCTGCACCAGTGCTGATGGTTCCCAAGCCTGGGAAACCTGAAGTACTCAGAATGGTCTGCGACTTCCGAGCCATCAACAGCCTGACCGTCAAGGACAAATATCCACTTCCCGACATTCAGCAGTTGTTCGACTCCATGCATGGGGCCAAGTACTTCTCCTCCTTCGATGCGGTCGATGGGTTCTGGCAGATGGCTATGGCGTCGGAGGATGTGGAAAAGACTGCGTTCACTTCTCCCTATGGCTCGTATGAGTGGTTGGTGATGCCCATGGGGTTGACCAACAGTCCTTCCTGCTATCAGAGACGCATGCAGCGCGCTCTGGGACATCTTCCCTTTGTAAGAATATTCCTGGACGATTGTATCCTCTTCAGCAACACCTTGGAGGAGCATCTTTCCCATCTCCAGCAATTTCTCGAAGTCTCTGAGAACCAGGGTATCTACCTCAAAGAGTCTAAGTGTCAACTATTGCAGACCCAGATACGCTTTCTGGGGCACGTGATCTCACGGGAAGGAAGTCAACCTCAACATGACAAGCTGCTGGCCGCCATCAGGGACTGGCCCGCTCTGGAAAACGCCACGAATGTGCGCCAATTTTTGGGGTTGGCTGGGTACTACCGGCGGTACATGCTGGGCTTCTCTGAAGTAGCACAACCTTTGACTCAGCTCACCAAAGGGGATGTCGCTTGGCTATGGGGACCCATGCAGCGTTGGGCCTTCGAGGAGATTAAGAAGGCGCTATGTTCTTCACCCACTCTGGCGCTACCCGATATGAAAGCGGCGGCCGAAGGACGGCATCCTTTCGTGGTACAAACTGACGCCAGTGGAGTGGCACTAGGGGGAATACTGATGCAAGACGTAGGAAATGGATTGCAACCTATCGCCTTTGAGAGCAGACAGTTTAATGGAGCCGAGCAGAACTACCATGCTGGCGAAAGAGAACTCTGCGCTCTCCATCACTGCACTACGCAAACTTGGCGACACTACCTCATCTGGACTGAGTTCCAATTGCAGGGTGACCACAAGCCCCTAGTCTGGTTAATGGCACCCGGACAACCTCTCAGCCGACGCCAAGCCCGATGGTACATGGATCTAGTGGAGGTAGGGGTACCCGAGATGGAGTACATCCCTGGGGCGCTACTCTGGGTTCCAGACGCTCTGTCCAGGCGACCCGACTACAAGGAAATTTCCGCGAGAGAAGGACTGGTAGAAGCTGGCTTTGTGCATCCGGTTACTGGGAAACCGCAGCGACCTCCCTCGGCCGCAGACACTGCCAGCAAGTTTCGCCCTGCAGCTGGTAAAGAGTCTCGCCAAGGACGCGCGCCCCTGGGAGTGGTAGATCCCAACAAGTTGAAGGAGCGCAAGTCCAACAGCGCCAAGACCAAAGATCCTGAACCAGTCCTCGCGTACAGTGGGACTCTCACCTGGATGGACTCCCCTCAACTCTGGATGGACGCCTTACATACCCTGCAGCTGGCCGAAACCGGGTACGAGGAAGCATCCCTGGCGGTTCAGACGCGCTCTGGCAAACTGACAGCGTCCTCGCCTCCTTCTCCCAGGAAGACCCCTGTTGATTACTCAGCAACGCCGAAGTGCAGCGAGGCCTCAACCAGACTCCTGGAGCCTAGCGACCGACAGGACTGGAAGTTCCGTGCGGACATGTTCGACTTCTTGAGTCAAGAATATGGACCTTTCGAGGTGGACGCCTGTTGCGACTTGGGAGGAAAGAATCGTCAGGTCAACCGCTACTGGACGGACTGCTTGAAGGAAAACTGGCGAGGGTTGAACGTCTGGTGCAATCCTCCCTTGTTCTCCTCCAACCATTTGACCATCGAGGCCGTACTGAGGAAATATGTGGAAGAATGGCGTCTGGACCCGGAGAATACTTCGGCTCTCTTCGTCCTTCCTGACTTTCAGTCTCGCATGCCACAGTGGCGGCAGTTGTTCAGATCTGCGGGAATGAGAGTGGAGTACATTATTCCTACCCATGACGCTCAAGGAGAACCTGTGCAGATGTTCGCCGCCCCGGATGGAGCCCTTCTGGATCTTCCTTGGCCCTTGCTAGTGGTGTACGCCCCGCCAGCTCGACAGCGTGTCAAGCGGGAAAGGAAACCGAGTTTCCCCCCTCCGATCGTGCGTACTGGAGAAGCGGCCAGCGTTCGAGACCTGCATCAGCAGATATCAGGAGGCCAGTTCCTCAAAGCGCTGCAAGCGGAATATGGGCGACCTGGTCCCCTCCGGACTTTAAGGAAGGAAATCCAAGAAGCTCCGCATCAACGCACTCGTGACTTCTGCGTAGTGGGAGATGTGTTGTGGAGGGTGAGCGCTGGGCGCTATCAGTTGGTACTGGGAGAAGATTCACCCCTCCGTGAGGTAGTACTGCAAGAGGCGCATGCATCTGTTTCAGCTGGACACGCGGGCAGGGACAAAACTCTGGAACGAGTACTGCGACGCTTCTGGTGGAAAGGGGCAGCAGAAGATGTGGGACGCTGGGTTTCATCTTGCACTATCAGTCAAGCGGTGCGACCGAGAAATTCCTACCCGGATGGATTGCTGAACCCACACACTATTCCTACGCGACTATGGCAAGTGGTCAGTGTGGACTTTGTTATTGGACTGCCAGTCACGGCGCGGAATCACGATGCCTTTGCTACTTTCACATGTAAGCTCAGCAAAATGGTTCACATCATCCCGTTGAACTTCCAGGACAGCTCCGCTGAGATTATCGCTCGAATCTACTTCGACCACATCTGGAAACTACATGGCACCCCTATGAAGATTGTCTCGGACCGCGACCCTCGTTTTCAGGATGCTATGTGGAAGGAATTGATGAGACTTATGGGAACTAAAGTGGCCTCCACCACGCCTTACAACCCTCGTTCGGACGGACAAGCTGAACATACCAACCGCGTGGTAGAAGACATGCTAAGGTCCTTCGTAGGCAGCAATCCAGAGGACTAGGATTTGTGGTGTGCCAACGTAGAGTTCGCCATAAACGATACGCGGAGCGATGTAACCGGCTTTACCCCGTTTGAGTTGGTCTTGGGGCACTCGCCTATGTCGCAACTTGACTTGTTCCTGCAAGCGGCTGCTGGACAACACTCCAAGCGTAAGGGTGGAGAAGGTACGGCACACGAGATGGCTAGTAAATTCGCGGCTCAACTAGAGGACGCCCGCACTAAGCTAGAACTGGCACAGCAACGCCAGCGACATCAGTTTGACCAGCGTCACACCGCCAAATCCTTTGAGTTGGGAGACTTGGTCTGGGTAGATGCCAAGCATCTCACGGAAAATATCATGAACCGCGAATCCTTCAGGAAGCTGGGACCTCGCTGGCACGGGCCCTTACCCATCACCGAGAGGTTCTTCAGCGACCAGCAGCGAGAGCTACCCGAAATTGACAGAGGTGCTCCGGTGGCTTACCGGCTCAAGTTACCCCCTAAATGGCGTATCCACGATGTTTTTGCGCAACATCGCCTCAAGGAATACCGCACCGCGGATGAAGCCTTTGCGCTGCGTCGACAAATACCTACTCCTGCCAAGGTTCTCGTGGATGGACAATCCCAGACCCATGTGTCTAAGATTCTGGCTCGAAGAGTGAAACCTATGAAAGGAGGCAAGGAAGTAGAAGAATTTCTGGTTCGCTGGACTGGGTACTCTAATGCTCATGACTCCTGGAAGACCCGTGAGTCGTTGAACTACGGGGGTGAACTCGAACAGCTCACGGAGTTCGAACAACTGAGACTATCACGAGAAGGACAAGCCCGGAAAAAGCCTTACAGGAGGTCAGAATGCAGCGGAAGCAAAGGCGGGAACGCGCCAGAGCTCTAACTTTCCTGGATACTTCTGATGAAGGGAAACTCACTTCTCTGGACAACTGCCTACCTTGGGAACAATATTGTCGCTCCTCTGACGCCTTTGTGACGCATCTAGCTCTTCTGGACTCCGTGGTCTCGACACGCGAGTTGCGACTACTAGTACTTTTCAGTGGTACAGGAAGTGTGGAGAGAAGTTTCATGTCATGTTATCCGAAGAGCACTGTGGTCACCGGCGATCATGATCCTCGCTGGCAACCTACCTACGCTGAGAAGGTTCAGGACTGGGACTTCAAGCGTTACGCGCCTGGTTACTTTGACGTCATCTGGGCTAGTCCACCGTGCACCGAATACAGTCAGGCTAAGACCACTGGGGTGCAACAACTGCGACAGGCTGATGCCTGTGTACGCCGAACGCTCCAAATTTTTGACTTTCTCAAACCCAAGCATTGGTTTATGGAAAATCCGATGGGCAGGTTTCCCTTTGCGCTGCGATTTCGACCCGTAGTTCGCCGGTTACCTACCCCGTTGTATTGCTCTTACTGTATGTATGGCACTGGCTATCGCAAGCCTACTTGCATCTGGACCCCTACATTCTGGGAAAATCAGAAGACGCGTCTTCTGAACGTCTTCTAAATGTCTTCTGAGACGTCTTCCGGGTCCAGAAGACATCCAGAAGACGTCTTCGGCGCGTCTTCTAATGTCTACCATCTTCTGGTTTCCAGAAGACGTGCAGAAGATCTTCCGGGAAGACATCCAGAAGTTATCTTCTGGACGTCTTCTGAATCCCGGAAGACGTCTTCTTGATATCTTTTAGGCGTCTTCTGTACATCTTCCCGGAAGATCTTCTGGACGTCTTCTGAAACTCAGAAGATGGTAGACATTAGAAGACGCGTAGAGGACGTCTTCTAGATATCTTCTGGAACCCAGAAGACATCTAGAAGACATCTTCCGGAATTCAGAAGATGTACAGAAGTCATGCAGAAGACGTTCAGAAGATATCTTCTGAATGCCTTCTGCATGTCTAATAAATTTCAACATTCGTATAGGCATTCGCGAGGAATATTTTTAGGAATATTTTTAATATTTTTAAATAAGCTTGCAAGAAGGATGAGTGCAAACAAGATGTATGGCATAATACACTTCTCGCCATCCTTAACAAACATATTCTCAATGTTTGATACACGACAAGAGATAATTTATTTGTGTGGAAGGCTAAGATGCTTTGGAGACTAAAATTGCTTTAACAATATTACTTTTCAATCAAGAACCTAATCATAAGGAGGGCCACACATATTATTATCCTAACTAGCTAAGTGTCTAGAACTACGTCACATTCATGTTCTAAACAGCTAGTCTAATTACCTAGAAACGATGTTCATCTAACATGCACACATGGCATAGGTCTTGGACCACGCAAAAACATGGGTTTTCCACTCGCTCGTTTTTAACCGATCTGAAAAACAACGCACACCAAAATACCAACACTTAGTAGAGTGAAAACACACAATGAATACAAGCACAAATTCCTAGGAAGGGTAAGGTAAATACCTTTACTCTTCTAGTTGTGGGCGATGGGCTGAAAATGCGCTTTTCCCACTTGCTCATTTTCAGCCAATCTGAAAAACAAAGCGCAACTCAAAACCAAAGGTTAGTAAAGCGGAAAAACACAACGCATAAAGGCAGTATTTTTTAGGTGTGACACTAGGGGATGATAGAGCAAATACCTTTACTTGTGGTGTTGAGGTTGGGCTGAAAATTTACCTTTTGGACTAGGTCATTTTCAGCCGATCTGAAAAACAAAGCGCAACGCAAAACCAAAGGTTAGTAAAGCGCAAAAATAGTACGAGACGAAATACAAGATTACCGAAGGAAAACAAAAAGGCCTAGTGGTGTGAGTTGGAATCGAACCAACATCATCTCGTCCAAAGGACGAGCGAGAACACATGTCTCGTTCACACCTCAATTAGACGCTAAGCACGCCGAAGTGCGCGTAAAAAAACCAAGGCACGAAAAGCACCCGCAATCACTATTGAAGTATTGCGTTGTGCAACGTTTTTCTGTTAGACGAACTATTTTAAAAGGACCGCTTCACCCAGCAGCAGTCCGCGGAAAACGAGGCTGCGGTGGAATTGAGTTGGATGCAGGTGTAAAAGTGGTAGATGCAAATTTCACTTCAACGTTAAATAAGATTCAAACTCGAACG
>LGRX02025259.1:0-68728 GCA_001247695.2 Cymbomonas tetramitiformis | reverse complement strand
TAGCAGAATCTGAAATCAAGCATTCCAAAACTGAAATCTGAAACCCACCGTAGAGCAAAATCAGCCAAAAACTGAAAATCGGAAATCTAATGTGGAGCAAAATGACACATATAAAAATCTGAAATTGGTTTGTAAAATCTGAAATCAAGCATTCAAAAAACTGAAACCTGAAATCTAACGTAGAGCAAAATCAGCCAAAATTGAAATTTGGAAAATCTAACATAGAGCAAATAAATGACAAATGCAAAAGTCTGAAATGGAGCATTCCAAAAACTGAAAACTGACATCCAACATAGAGCCAAATTAGCCAAAATTGAAAATCGGAAATCTAACGTAGAGCAAAATGACAAATGTAAAAAATCTGAAATCAAGCATTCCAAAAACTGAAATCAGAAAACTAACGTAGATCAAAATTAGCTGAGATTGAATATTTGGAAATCTAACGTAGAGCAAAATGACATATGTAAAATTGCACTTTCGCATTTTCCCTTCAATTTCAACAAATGTGCTGGAATCTGTATAGGCAGCCCTGACTGGGAGTCCCGGTGCAGGCCCCTATGACAGACCCCTAGGACCAACACTGGACCGCTGACTGATCTATAGGTTCGTGCTGTGTAGGCTAGTATCCGAGACCGTTGCGAGACCGTTCCGGGGATATCTAGCTTAGGGTTGATTATCTTAGCAGACAGTTTATCCACACAGTTCGGGACCCTCTGATATCTAGTGAACTAGGATATTCCGGTAGGTCGTGGCCCCATCCACGCTTTATTCCACTTGCTAGTTTGGCCATGATTGGCTAAACGGCCGCTCGGAGAGGTGGAGCGCGTTAGCGCGTTTGGGCATTTGTGGAGAATTATGAGATGAGCGGCTTGCGGTGAGCGACTTTGAGCCGCAGCTATGGGGTGCCGGCTTGGATTGGGTTTCGTCGTCGCAATGTCCATTATCCACGGTTTTTTGCTCGCTCTGATCCTGCCTGCTACCGTATTTTGGGCTGGTGACCTTGGCACCTTTGACTTCGACGACATCTTCCTTCGCCCCTCGCTAGCATGGCCCGACCGCTCGTTCCGTGTCCGTGACGTCGCATTTTCTCCGCGGCCCTACCCAAACGTGCTGCAGCGTACCGCCTCCCCTCAGGCTTTTCTAGAGATGGGTATGACGACAAGATCCAAGAAGTCCCTCACGAGGGACAGTGACATCGATGCCTCTTTGAGGTTGATCGACGGGGTGCGAAACACACCGACGGCAGCTACGCCTTTTGTTCCTACACCCAACCCTGCATCGAACGTGGACGAGGACGTGGCCGTCAGGCGTTACCTGCAGGAGCAGTCCAAGCTCGTCGGCGAAATCTACAAGGCGCGACTCCATCGGGCTTGGGCCAAGAGTATCCGTGAGGATATTCTTGGTGACAAGAAACACCATTTTCGCGGTACGGACGACGCTGGCCTTCTGTCCGACCTGGTGGTGCAGCTGCGTACGGAGTTTCAGTCGGCCGGGCTGGAACTGTGTACCTTTGACCTCGACGACCCTCTGGCACCCGTGGTCAACAAAGTGAATGGGCTTCTCTACGACGTCCTTGCCCTGGTGGTTGAGAAGCACAGCAACGCGTTCGTCTGGCTGACTGGTACCGATTCTTCGGCTGACCGAGATGGACGGCGAGCCCTTGTCGACATCATCAAGGGTTGTGTTCCGGTGGCGCTACGAGAGTCGCAGCAGGAGGAGCACGCCGCGTTGCGTTATCCCGCGAACGTTGACCCGCAGCCGATCTTGGCTAAGGAACAACGTTTAGTGCGGGATAACCGGGCTTCTGACTGGACACCGACCGAGGCCACGAGGAAGTTGAGCCTCTACACCCGGCTCGACCCGACCTTCTACGCTGCGGTGAAGGTCCGCTATCCCATGACCGCTGACTTGGCTCATGTGTCACTGGTTTCGCTCCGTTCCATGGTTGTGGAGATTTACCAGGCTTGGGCGCAGACGGGCGGGGGGAAGGTGGCTACGGGCGCGGATGGCGTCTCCGCACACCTTTCCAGCAGCGAGTACGACGCCCTTCTCCAGAAGATCACGGAGCTCAAGGAGCTCGTTCAGCGGCAGCAAGGTGAAGCCGCTCCGGTTGTGCGTCAACAGCGGGAGCGGGTGCAGCAGCGGCAGCAACAGCAGCGGGGGCAGCAGCCGCGAGGATTCCGTGTGGGGACCCACAAGGCCCCACCGGTGGGATTCGACCGCGACGATCAGCGGGCGAAGCCGTTCTGCGGTAGGTGCAAGAAGGCGGGCAAAGGTGAGGCGTATCACTTCTACCGCGACTGCCCGTTGGGCGGGCGCCAACACCCGCCCACCTCTGCCGCGGCATTCTGCGTTCCCATCGACGAGGAGGACGCGGAGGGGGTGCACGCGCTCGCCATGTGTGCATTGTTCCAGCAGGCGGCAGACGACGGGGCGGAGTCCTTTGCACGTGCGGCAGCCGAGTACGGGCCACCCGCGGTGCTTTGTGCGGGAGCGGTGGGCGGCATCGACGTGTCCGCCTACGGCTTCACCGTGGAGCAGCAGCCGGCTTCCGAGGGAGATGACATTCTCCGCCGTCTCGACGATCTTGCCGCGGAGGTTCACTCCGCGGCCAACCCACAGGTGCATTACACTCACGCATCTTTCCCGCCTCCTGCCGGTGCCGGCAAGGGGGCTTCGGCTCTGGTGTGCGTACCCGCCGCAGCGGTGGCCACACCGGAGGAGCAGGTTCCGGCAGGTGGTGCGGCGGCATCGGCATCCGCCGTGCCGGCCCCTGCTATGCCTGTCTCGCAGGGAGAAGATGTGAAGCCCGCGCCACTTCAATCGGCGCGGGTGACCACCACAGCGGACGCGGACGGTGAGTTCGCTGGGTTCGTTCAGACCGTGAACCACGCCGCCGTCGAAACGGTTGATCTCACGGGTTACGACACGGACGATTACGAGGACTTCGCTGACGGCAGCTTCGTCGTGAAGCCGCGGGCCTCGGCCATCTCGGCAAATCACTCGTCGACGCCCGCAGCCCAAGCACCTCACTCTGGTGGTGCTCTGGAGGATTGGCGTGAGGGTGCTCCCCGCAGCTACGGCTGTGGAAAGCCTCCGTGGGGCTTCCCCGCCCACGCGGGCTTGTGGGGGATGCCCTTCCTTCTCTCTTTCATTCTCTTGATTTCTGTCGTGGGAGTGGGAGCTGCCACCTATACGGTGGCCAACGACATCGACCCTGTGCAGGTATCGGGTCGGGCTGCGCGGCAGCCTGTGCTGTGCAGGAGTGAGGAGTCACCGCTTGTCACGGTGCCATGTGCCATCCCGCCTCGTCTCCACCGGCGGGTACAGAGGCGGCAGGGCCTCTATATGGCTCCGGTGCCGTGGCATCCCGGGCCGCCGCCGCCTGGCATCTTATTTGAGGGCGGTCCTCCGTTGTCGCCGGCATCGTCTTCGGATGACGAGGCACCACCGTCGGGCAGCACTTGGCAGCACCCTGGTGCGGTGCAGCCTCCCGTGATCGACGAGTCAACAACACCGACTCCGTCAAATTCTCTGGCGAATGATTTCTCAGTGGCCGACACCTTGCACTTTGGCAGCCCTGTGTTACTCCGCCGTGCTACTGTGGACTACTACAGTGCTCGTTGTGGTGACGGTGCTCCTCTGGCCATTGACCCCGAGTAGTTATGTTTCTGGTTCTGGCAGTACACCACTTTCATGGTGGTGTGCTGAGATGTACTTTGACCTCAACACGGTCTTCAATCTGGTTTATGCTTTTGCTTTGACAACTTTGAACTCTTCAATCTGACTTGCTGACACAGAGCTTTTCAGTAGTTTCGCAGGACTTGCATTGCCTGTATGTTTCTGCTCTTGTGCCGGCTAGAGGGTTTCAATTTGTGTATCAGAATTGCACAGTTGAATTAGCAGTTAGGTTTGTCACCCTAGCTCCTACCCTAACTTATCTTAACATTCTGACTCTCCTAGACAGTCACCACCCACAGTGCTGGGGTGGTGTGCTGGAATCTGTATAGGCAGCCCTGACTGGGAGTCCCGGTGCAGGCCCCTATGACAGACCCCTAGGACCAACACTGGACCGCTGACTGATCTATAGGTTCGTGCTGTGTAGGCTAGTATCCGAGACCGTTGCGAGACCGTTCCGGGGATATCTAGCTTAGGGTTGATTATCTTAGCAGACAGTTTATCCACACAGTTCGGGACCCTCTGATATCTAGTGAACTAGGATATTCCGGTAAAATGCAACAATCTTGATTATTGCTAATTAATTACAAATGGTCATCACAAATCACAATGGTCAAATGGGGGCAAGGCCATAAGAAGATGTTGCGTCCGAACGGCACGAACACCGGACCGAAGACGCTCAAGTGTCACGAAGGCGTTGAAAATGCTACAAGCGGGCATCATGAGCGTGCTAGCGTCTTGGGATAGAGACGAGGGCTACTCGAAAAACATGCTTGAAGACTTGATCGGGCAGTTGACGGTCATAACGAGAGAGCTCACTTCGGAGCTTGTAGACTGTAAGGTACGGAAGACATCTTGAAGACATCCCGAATACGTTCCGAGTACATTCCAAACGTCTTCCTTAATTACCTTTTATTTGGTGATTTTGCAGGATGTTCCTAAGCTTCAAAATCTGGTGGATGAGTTCTTCAAGTCACTCGAGTGCGATGGCTCACCTGACCGGCTGGTCATCAACGCGCATTTGCTTTCCCACTTCCCCGACCAACTCCTCATGTATGGTCCAATACGGGGGACATGGATGTACGTGTTCGAATCATTCAACGGGAAGATTCGAAGGTGGGTGAAGAACAATGCATATCCGGTTCAGAGTGTTATGCAAGGCTTCGGGCGGTACCGGATGGTACATGTGGTGCGAGGGTTAATCTTGGTACTTCGTCGCCGGCGGGAGGCAACCACCAATCCCACCCGGCCACCCCTGCTCCGGTTCTTGACCACCGCACCGTTGAGGGCGCCGAACACCGTGGTTTTGGGAACACAAGGCAAGCGCCATGTACTCTCCCGCGCTGAAACGAAAGCGCTGGAGCTGTGGATGCATGGCAACGTGCCCCAATACCGCAAGTTGAAGGCAAAATTCGACGACTACGTCACCTACCGCAAGAGGTAAGTAAGAAATGAAACCCATAAGGTGCCTGGAAGACGTTTCATATATCTTCTAGGCATCTTCCACACGTCTTTGGTAAATACATGTCCTGACACTGTGCACGTATACATTCGCAGGGAAAACCATATGGTTCGGAGACGTATTGGCGCACATGCCGGAGGGTCTCGCCTGATGGATGTGCCGTTGCATATGCACGGTAGCGACCCCAACCAAGGTCTGGCTGGGGAGACCATTCACGGAGAATGAAGCGGCACTCGTCGAAGGGCCTCCTCGCGTGTGTCAATCTTCCGGCTCGGTCGTGGTTCGAGGAGTTTGCTATCGCACGGCAGCTCAGGACAAGACGAAGAAAACTTGTCAACGTTACTTCCGAGCCTTTTTCTCTGGAGAAAACATCAAAGGCGAGGAAATCGAGACTGACCGGTGCGTCCGTGCATTACGTTTTGGTGAATGTGCGCAGAATATGTACCGAATGTCTTCTGCGTGTCTTCTCGACGTCTTCGGGGATTCTTACTATAGAGTATTGTGGCTCCAACTCGCAGGTACGCCATGGTAGATAGCATCTACAAGGTCGACTTGGCCGCGAAAGAGTACATTCTTGTGAAGGGAAAGTGGTTCCCTGAATTCAACCAAGCGACGACAAAACGGTTTGCCAAGCTAAACTCGAAGTACGGGCCGGACAATGCCGCAAAGGTGGTGTACACATACGACCCGGATGATCCCGAGACACCTTGGGACACTACTGATCCATTCATCCTGGCGGCTCAAATTGAGCACCAAGTTGTAATCAAGAAACATCCTGTGATGAAGACGGCGGTGGTATTTGATTTAAAGGCTGACTTTTTCGAGTGCATCGACGATGATGGTTCACGACCGAAAGGTGCAAGACGCAAGCAAGAGGCGATCATGATAATACGCCGGGCATCGTACTTCGTGGTCTGTATGTTGAATAGATGCAATCGTACATGTATGTGTAGATAGACCTATCAATTAACTTAGCCGTATATTATGTATCATAGCAACAGAGCATGATGACAACCCTGAAGTTGTTAGGAAGATACCTGGAATGTCTTCCGCATGTCTTCCGTGCGCCTTCTGAATGTCTTCTGTGATTACGCGACTAGTGTACGTGTGGTATGAAGTAGCTATGTGGCCAAATTGCATAATCATCACATATGTGTCGATAACACATGTCAGAATGTATTCTGGCCCAGAAGACATTCGGAACGTCTTCCGGGTATCTTCCGGGAAGACTGCCCTTTGCATGTCTTCCGGGAAGATGTCTTCCGAAATCCGGAAGACATTCCGCACATCTTCGGCACGTCTTCCCCGAAGAGTGTCTTCTGGTTTCCAGAAGACGTTCCACTCAGAAGACGTCTTCCGGAAACCAGAAGACATCATTTCTACGAAGACGTCTATAAGACGTTCAGAAGACGTCTTCTAGACGTCTTCTGATTTTCCCAGAATGTAGGGGGAGGAGCTCAAGGTAGACGGAGCAATGCCATGGGTGCCAGAGGAGAGGTTTGATGAGGAAGTAGGAACTTTCGCGAGAGTATCTGCTCAGAGCACCCTGCCGCCAGTCAACGGAGCCGCAGCACTTGAGAAGGAGCCAGTCGGCCAGTCTAAGATTCTCGTATTGTTTTGTGGGACCGGGTCAGTCGAGAGGCAGTTCACTAAGCAATTTCCCAACAGCGAAGTAGTTGCCGTAGACATTCAGCCCAAGTGGGGCCCCACACATTGCGAGGATATCATGCGATGGGACTACCGACAGTTCAGACCAGGACACTTCGACGTAGTCTGGGCTAGCCCACCTTGCACAGAGTACAGCCAAGCGAAGACGGTAGGCATCCGAGATTTGCGTGCTGCGGACAGGCGAGTTCGTAGGACATTGGAGATCATCCGGTACTTGAGGCCCGAAGCATACTTCATTGAGAACCCGAGGGGAAGAGAGCCCCACGGGTTGCACACGCGTCGCTGCATGAGCAATCTACCAGCTCCGCACCTCGTCACGTACTGCAAATACGGGACCGCATACAGGAAGCCCACGCACATCTGGACCAACGTTCCGTTGCGCACACCCTTGCGAGTGTGCGATTCCGATACGCCTTGCGAGTTCTTCCGGTAGCACGGTAGGCACGAGAAAGTAGCGCAAGGAGGGCGCGCGATGAGAGCCGGAGGTGTGTTTGCGAAGGGCATGGGAGCGCGAGAGAATTTGTATGGGATTCCGTCAGCACTGTTAAAACAGCTTTTCCACAACCTGACCCTACATGAAGAGGTGCATGCGTTCCTGTCTGAACTGCTTGTCAGGGAGGATCTGAGCGAGATGAGCGTTTTAGTCCAGTCAGCTGTTGTTGAGAGTGACCCGCCCGAGTTTGAGCCGGAACCGATAGCGTTAGCGGGAGTGCGAGCGGAGGTGACGATCATACCTGAGGGCGGATGGGAATCTGACGCGAGTGGTCTTAGCGATTGAGAGCGTTGGGGAGCGTCGGGAAGAGCGGTGGCTCCAGCCTTGGCGAGACCAGGCGGCAGGTGAGAACCTGGGTAATCCATCCGAGAGAGCAGTGGCTCTAGCCTCGGCACAGCCAGGCAACAGGTGGAAATCTGTATAATCCATTTGAGCAGTGGCTCTAAGCCTTGGTATGACCAAGCGGCAGGTGAGAACCTGGATAATCTATCCAAGCGAGCAGTGGCTCTAGCCTCGGCGCGACCAGGCAACAGGTGGAAATCTGTATAATCCATTTCACGAGAGCATTGGCTCCGGACCTGGCACGACCGGGCAGCAGTTGGAGATCTGGGTAAAAGCTCTAGCACTCCGAGGAGGCGGTGAAGGTTTAAAACCTTTCCTCCGGGCCGGCATCCCGAGAACTGTCAGGTAATTGGCAAACCTATTGTCATCCCCTGTAAGTGTACCGTGTTGGGAGGTTTAAAACCTTGAGCGTGGTAATGGATGTGAGACCTTGAGCCTTGGGGGAGCCTGGTAGTGCAGATGGCAGACCGGTGAGAGGCCGACCCTTGTGCTTAAGAGGTCGATCTCCTTATTGCGGTGTGTCTTGGGAAGTGTAATGTCATCCCAGACAACAGGCGGCTGAGACCTGTATAATCATTCAGAGCAACAGTAGAAGATCTGTATAAAAACTTTACTGGTCCGACGTGGTCAGCGTGGACGTGACCTTCCCTAAGGGGGGGGGGAGTTGTGCTAGGAGGCAAGCACAAGAGCAAGAAAAACGGCTAAGTATAAAACGCAGGAGTACTCAGTACGGAGTACAGTAGGACCGATCAGAATGATGTTGATGTGAGGTGCCTAGCCTGTTGTACGGAGTACTCAGTACAGTTGAGTTATGGAAAGAGTTCCTGAATGTATAAGAACTCTAAGTGTAACCCGTTTCGGGGAGATGAACTGAACTGAAAAGTATAACATAAAAGTAAAGAGCCGTAACTGCTGTATATTGTGTATTGAAAGCATGCACTGATAGCAAAAGCATAACTATATAGATTTACGAAACCGAAGTCTTGTAGTTGACCAAACGTAATCATACCTCGTGCGGTCGTTTAATAAGTGTAGATAGTATAAGTCCGAAACCGTAAAGAAGAGAAGAAGCCAAGGTGTAGACTCCTACAATACTAATATCAATCTTACCTATATGGATGTTGCAAAAAACGATGGTGCCATCCATTTTGGCTGATTCGAATGCATTTGGTGTGCACCACACGCAAAATTCGGGGGTGTAGGACTTGAAACATAGGGTTTGAGCGTGTTGGCACCCTGAACGTGTTAGGTGCATGCTGATCGATTATATGAGTGCAAACGTTATTATATATGTACATCAAGAAGCTTTAGGTATGCCAATAAGTCCAAGGAGTGCTGAATCTCAAATTGGACCACCGGTTATGTGATTCGCGAATATACGATAAAGCGCGAATATATTGCTAGTGATGATGATAATATGGATAAAGCGACCTATTCAAACCTACTTTTGCAACAAGTGTGCATATTATAACGCAACTTCTAGTAACTATGCTTTTTGTGCCCTTAAACAGGAGGCAGCTTGCTACAACTAGGGGTTGCTACATCACTTTCAGCCTTGCAGTGAACACCAGTTGATGCAACGGATGCTCAGACCCTTACTTTGCACTAGAAAACGCCTCCCTCACACACAGAGGGAGTGCCATACTAAATATATTAGTTATGCACGTCACTATTTATCTATCTACTAAGTGCTTTAACAAGGCATCATGCCCCCGGGAAGCTGTTGGGATTTTAACCCAAGCTGAGCGGGGTGAGCCCCACGACTCAGACTACAGTCCTGAAACGTATCGCATTGACTGTGCACACCTCCAGAGCTCGTCGTTCCCTGACTGCGTGTTGATTCCAGCAACACGCAGTCAGGGTTCTACCTAGTTTTCCTATCAAAAGTGCAACAAACAGGAAGGCGTATTCCCGCCTATTATGGAGTTGCAACGGGTCGCAACTCCCTCCGCAAGAGGGGAACACTTCGCTCTTCACCTGCGGCACTTGCATCCCCGCTCCCCCCCACACGGGACTGTTGGGAATTCAACACAAGCTGAGTGGGGTTCGCCCCAACACTCAGACTGCAGCCCCAAAAATACCGTATGATGCCAGGACGAAAACTGCACAAAAATATTCACAAGAGAGCAAACCTTTGCCTTAAGGAAGCCAAACTAAGGTGAACACTTGAGACTCGCAGGCTGCAGCGAGCTTGCTGCACTCTTAGAACGATTTTCGTTGCGCTGAGGCTCATCTTTTCTAGCCTGCGAAAGATGAATAGTGGGAGTTGTCGTGAAATGAAAAAAAGGCAGCTGCGCATCAGCCGAGACCCACCCGCGGAGGAAAATATTCCGTTGCTATATGTTCGTGGGAGTATTTTTCACGTCACCAGGCTCATCTGCAGACATGGAAGCACACAGGGGTTAGAGGGGAGAGCAGGGGTGATTAAACCCGAGGACGCGAAGGTCCCGCCAGAGAATATTCCCTGGACGCGCTGCCCCCTTCGAGGGAAAACGTAAAACCCTTCCTGTACGGTCGAAAAAGCGTGTCATAAAGTTTGACGTACAGGCATGCAGTGTAGAGTCCACCATAACTGTTCGAGCCTCCGAGGGGAAATTCGAGGCTTGCACGGTAGCCCTTGTGTCACAAGCGAACAATTTCGACTGAGACCTTAAGCTAAAATTCGTAAACATAGAAAAGTTTTCAACACAGTCAAAATAAAAATTTATCAAAGCAATTCGCAACTCTATGTTGTCGATTCGTAGCTAATTAGAACCGCCTCACCTCGAAAAATAGGAAAATAGACCCCGTGAGTTGCGTCAACTAGGTTATATGCTCCCAAACACGATATACTAAGCTCCCTGGCGCCCGTGCAACACAACTAATGTTTTTTAATAGACTAAGAACAAAAAGTTTCGTCTCAGCCGCCTCGCGGTGCCACGTGTACATATGTAGACCAATGCGCTCGACAGTTTGTCGCTTTCGGTTTTCGCGGGGACTGTCAAGTCATTTTCGGTAACAACGGCTATTTCCTAGATGGTCATATAACCGCACGTCATGGGTGCCGTGTGAAAACTTTGAAGAGATCTTTGTTCATCCACTAGGTTGTTGCTAATTCTTTTCATTTCAATAATGCCGGTTATCACTGATTATCCTGAATAAGTAGGCGTTCGGTCCACGTGAATATCTTCCCTAACCGAACGTGCTCGATCTTGCATTTCCGTCATAATGTGTCATTTCCCCAATGTGTGACACATTGGGGAAATGACACATTATGACGGGAATGACGGAAGAGCACTGAGTGCTCTCAACGTCACAGTCCTTTTGGCACAGTCATTCAGTCACGATTCTATCGACACGGTTCGATACACGGATCGCTCTTGTTGTGTTCGTATGTACCTACTCCGGGTACAACTCTCCCCCCTTAAGGGGTGGCTATCCCCTGATGCACCCAGTTCACACTGTATCGGCAGTGTATCGGCAGTGGAATCAACTATTGCACAGGAATCAGCATCGGGATACTGGGCTTGAATTGACAGCAAGGCTCGGTCCCTAGGTCGGCGCCTTTTCGGTTCTTGGGTCCGTGCCCTTTCATATGAGCGCAGTAGAGGTCCCTCCCATGATGTGTCTTCCGGTAGGCGTGGCCACTTCGATGTTGCGGACCGTTGCTTGCGCCTCCTCGTTGTCGCTGTCGCGGCCGGTGCTGAAATCTGTATATGCAGCCCTGACCGGGAGTCCCGATGCAGGCCCCTATGACAGATATCTAGGTAGCCAACACTCCCCACTTCGTCGGCGGTGCATCATAGATCACACACCATCGGCACTCGCATACATGCAACCGCTTGACCTTTGTGTTGGGAAAATATATCAAATTATCGATATCTATCATGGCATCGTGAATGCTTGCGTTCTTGCCCACGTTATCATGTCATATTGATAACTGATAATCATTTACTACTATCATATCATATGGGCCCAACTTAAAGTAAGCTAGTAAGGTGATATAAATACCAATAAATTAATGATTAACTATCACCATGAAGAGCAACAAATAGTAGCAACCAATTATATAGTGATACCGTCGAATTAGCTATCAAGCAGTTTGATATCAATACATCATAATACACGACGTGATTCTGGGCCTTGAATACTGTCAGAAGACGCATTCGGACTCTTGTTCACGATAAGATTACAAACACGTGTACCAGCTTATGTAAGTGCACCAATTTTCAAGTAGGTTTAGTCCAATAAAAAACAGATGAAACCACAACTCAAAAGGATCAAGACGACTCAACGTGACCCTGGAATGGCAACTATGCTTATATTTCAACAACTTGTGTTCTCTTTCACAGTTCTGGTCAGCCGTTTTCAGGTAGAAGAGTGATTGTGAGGCACTCGAGAACAACCACGTCAGTGCCGACGTTATTAGTACACGTTAGCAACTTCAACCATTTCCTAAAAGCCCTACCGTGTGCTGCCCATTTGTGGCTCGTAGACGGCAAGAAGTTTCCAGCACCTATCACTTGCTGCTGATCATACACATACATCACGGGGTGTGGCGACCAAAATTCGATTATTTGCAACTTAGATTCCAGGGACCAAATTGCGCATTCTAAGGGCTCCCGTGAGCTAACATGGGCTGGGATATACCGTGGTGCTTACACACAGATACGCATTCTAAACTGGCGCCCCCGCAAAAGAAGGTGCAGTTTGCTTTCCATCCAAAACCGATTCTAGTCTCCTTGGGGCTTACGCGGTGATTTTGGGAGCGCTGTTGGCAACGATTGGTTGAAAGGCAAGGTTGAGGTGAGATGTAACTATTGTGCCACGCCTGCAATGGGATCAGCTTGGAACCACTCGTTTTGCCCGTAGCCTGTCACTTGATGCACTGCTATGTACGCAGCGTTGAGAGCAGCGACATCGACAGGCACAGTCGGATCGAGATTTTCTTCAGCGGGTTGAGGTGGCGCTGCAGCGGCTGCGGAGGTATCAGCCTGCGCAGCGGCATAATAAGCGTGATAGGGATCGTGCGGGTTTGCTGCCGCGGCATACGCAGCTGGATCATATGCCGCAGCGTAAGCGGCTGGGTCATACGCAGCTGGATCGTAATAGCCGGGGTAAGCACCGTAATATCCAGGCGCGGGGTACGGAGCATAGGCGGCGGCATGAGGAGGAGCTGCGGGCTGACCGGCGGGTTTGTTCGTAGGACTGCGTCCCCACGATAGACGCACAGCTTGGCTTCCGATGACTGTGTTGTGGAGGCGAGATATCGCGATTTCAGCGTTTTGACGTGTGGTAAATTGCACGAAGCCGCAACCCTTACCCTGCGGGATTTTTACATATATGAGTTCTCCATAGGGTGTGAAAATGCTCCGAAGTTGCTGTTCATTGATATTAGGGTCGAGGCCGCCGACGAATACTGTGGTGTTGTGAAGGTCTGCCTCTGCTGAGCCGTCGCCGTGACCAGTGGGAGCAGCGGGAGCTGGAGCAGCTGCAGGAGTGGCGGGGACGGAGTGCTTCTTAGCTGTGGCTAGGCTGATGCGCATTGGCCTACTTGAACAGTACTGTCCGTTCATCTGCGTTAATGCGCGATCCCTTTCCGCCTCGTCACCAAACCTAACAAAACCATAACCTTTTGTACGCCCAGTGGCGGGATCAGTGACCACTTTCGCGCTGCGTACTGAAGGGAAGTGGACACGGAAAGTCTCCTGCAACACGTAATCGTTAACGTCCGGAGCGAGATCTCCAACGAACACCGAGAATTCTGGGCCGCTTCCTGCCCCAAACGCAGCCCAGTTTAGTCGCCAGGTCTGCTCGACGCCTGGCATAGTCATTCCGTTATACACCCGAAGCGCCTTTTCCGCTGCGAAATGGTTCGCAAATTCACAGAAACCATATCCTTCGGAACGCCCTGTTGCTTTGTTCCGAATGAGTTTGACGGATACCACCTCTCCGGTGTGTGCAAAGCCAGACCATAGATACTGCTCTTCTACCCAGTAAGGCAGATCGCCGACCCACAAGGTTTTGCAATCCTTATCTTCGCTACCATCTGGTGGTGGTTGTTGCTCCATGGGAATATTTGTGCACCAGAATTGACCGTAGGTTTATTATTGCGACTTTCTAGAGGGAACAAGCGAAGGTACAAGCGAAGGAATGCCCACCCATGCGATGGCCATTCCGCGTACGCGTGAAGGTCTCGGCCAGTTCTCTAAACCGGTTCCTAAATGCCAATGTCACGGCCTGATCCCAGTTACAACACATCACAATCGGGTCATGTCACGGGCATTTAGGAACCGGTTTAGAGAACTGGCCGAGACCTTCACGAGTCGGCTGGGGACACGACGGCATCGGCATCGGCATCGGCAATTGCCAATTCGGCAATCGGCATCCGATCCTCATGCTCTATCGGATGTTCGATTGCATCATGAACCATCATCGATCGTGATTATCGAAGATCGAGTTAATAATCTCATGGCAATCGGAAATCCTTGTCGCGTCACGTCGCGTCGGCCGAATAGTGGCTGACGTGAGTGTCACTGTATAAGTATCGAGTACCCGCTATGTTTAACCGTCTCTAGGATGCAGAATCGAGGATATTGATAGTAAAGTATTGCCTATCGTATCGGTATGAGCATCGATAAGCCGAAAGCCCAGACGAGAGCAGGGACCACGACCAGCCGAGCGAGGGGAATCGGAAATGTCTCTTGACTGATGTGTGATCTGATCGTGATGAGGCATGAGCATGACGATCGGATGAGCCCGTTCTGAGTTCTCTTCTGACCTTTCCTCGAGTTCCCGGTTCAGACATCTACCATCTACATCTTCCCGATCACCTGCATCTCGAAGCCTCTTTCAATTTGGAACTATATCAAGAAAGCTGTTGGCTGATGAAAGTAGAGAAAGAGTGAATATATAACTATGACTTTCGATATTTTTGACCGACATAAAATGTGAGAAATGTTACAATACTTGAGCACGCGGGAAAACAGGTACAGACAGGAAACATGGGATCGCCAGCTAACGGCTTCAAGCTGATCCGACCCCCTTCATAACAAACAATTCGCGTCGAAACACAAAAATGTCGATGTAGGCTCAGAGAAGGGGTGCTTTGGCCTCTGGCATTGCTTGGTAAGAGGTATATGGAAAAAATGTCTTTTGTGACCAATGTTATCTGCAGGGCGACAGAAAGATGCTGCCGACCTGCTGCGACACGAAGCCAGACAGTTGAATTCTGAATATGTCAAACTTGTTCTGTGAACTCCTTATAGCAGGATAAAAATTCAGGTTGACAAACATGCCAGGCATGCAGAGAAAGGTGCTCTCGATGGAAGACGTTCCAGAAGAGGAGAAGTTCTCGACTCATAAACCCTTGGTGCTATCCGCGAACCGAAGCAGCGTGAACAGATGTCCCAGAGGTATTTCCCGGCAGGTTATTCACAGCTGTGTAAGGTACAAGTTGCACCGCGCTGCCACGACCTTACGTTTTTGCAAAATTTGAGACCAATCTGTGCCAACTGAGCTACAAGTTGAAATGTAAACAATATGTCCCAAAGTGTCTCACTCATGCGATGGAAGCCCCACACGCCTTCATGCTAGATGCAGCTGTGTGGCCGGCACTGACAGTAGTTAAACCATGAAACCCTGCACGGGCGAGCACCTCGAAGCACCATCGAACAGTTCTACCCTGAAGTCTTGCATTTGGACGCTTCGATTTCAGAGCCCCTACATTAAAAGTTTGTGAACCTTGAAACTGTCGAGTTCTGTCTCTCATTTTGCCGTATGTGCGATGGTGCTCCCAGCACGCTTTCAATTGCCCCCACGTGCGAAATCCTGCCCGTTGAGAATGGTCGAGGAAGCAGCATCGGAAGGCAACGCCAAAACGGTAGAGACTACGAAAACCTATATCTTGTGTAAACAACTTTACAGAGCTTGGCTGACCATTGAATGGCGAATTCATCTCAACCGGGAACGCGATGTTCGCGATATGTCGATGTTCAACCAACGGTAGCATTAAAAGTGAACGAGCCGTGAGCAAACTCTGCCGGCATTCCCACGGCTCCGAGGGAGCATATTTCTCGTGAATCTATTCTCTTTCCGACCTGTGCACATCCCCGCCCTGTTTTCACCGAGGACCTTAAACCACAACAGCTGTGACGCAAGTGGCATAAACGCGCAAACTCCTTAATTTCTTAAGTGGCCTGCTTTGGCTGCAACAACCCCAAAGCTGGCTCTAGACTCATCTGCCCATCCTCCAACCGTCGCCCCCATCTGCATGAGTCGTTCCGCCCCAGCCAGGAAAGCAACGTCTCAAACCCCGCCCTTCACTTTTGGGGCTTGCACCACGGTACGCGGCTGTGGGGAACATACTCGATGACCATCGCTCAACTCAGTGCCTCTGCACTTGGTCGCCCCTTACTGGCGCTTGCGGAACTTCAAAGTTTGACCTGCGACACCTCGTGCAAAGGCTATCTCGTGACCATCTCCCTTGTTGTGCCCTACGCAGCCAATGCTCCAGGAGGATCGAACACGGCCTCTACCGCCAACGCAGAACCAAGCTTGGGAGGAGGCCGCGGCACTCACGCGCTTCGTGCCGAAAGTTATGGCGCCTTTTGAGACGTCCAACGGGCTCACGCCGCGCGCCGTGCAAATAGAGCGGTCCGCCCTCGTCGCTCCCACCCCGCACCACGCCCCAGCTTAACGCTGGTTTCTACCAAAGGCGCACGCGGCGGAGCTTAGCTTGGGCTGCCGGGAAAGTGCCAAAACCTAGGCCTGGCAGGGGCGAGGGGCTGCATTACGCCCGCCAAAAGCCCCAACTGCTCCTTTCGCCAGAGTGTTCTTCTTACCGTCTCAAGATACGGTGGTGTTATCTTCCACGTTGCGCCCGGCCCTTGATCCTCCCAACAGGCTTGCGCTTGGGGCATCCCTCACCGCACCAGGCTGCGCTGCCTGAAGCATGATGGTGAGCTGTAAACACAGTCTCACGGCGGAGGTTTCACCTGTTCCGATCTGGCGTGTGGGCCCTCGGCCCCGCCGCAGCCCCGCCAGGGCCCGCCTCGAGTCAGGCCGCCTCGATGAGCGGAGAGCTACAGGGTGACGCCGCCCAGCCTCCGCCTGGTTCCGACCCGCGTAGCGCGTCTTCGGTGCAGGAAGAAGCGGCTGTTTATGCAGCAGGACATAAATCTGCTGCTGCAAGAGACGCAGATTGACTTACGGCGGCTGGCGGATGACTCCTCCGTGCTCCCCATCTCGGCCTTCGACAACACCGAGTACGAGAGCCGCCTGCACACCGAGTGGGTTCCGTCGCCACCGGAGCTGCAGGCGAAGGGGGGCACCCCGGCGAAGGCGGCTTGGTTTGACAAGGAAGCAGAAGGGGCAGGCACATGGAAACCCTGCCAGGTGTCGCCCCTGCGTCGGCCCGGCCCTTTGCAGCCTTTGGCGTGGCACGGGAAACACGTGGCTTCGCCGCGGCACAGGGGAATAGGTGAGTGGTGGGGGATGCGAAGCCCGCCTGGCATGGATGGGGTCGCGTTCTTCACAGCGCCAGGAAGTGCCAACCCTGGCGTTCAGCATTCAGAGCCGCTGTAAATGGTCCTTGGAGAAGTTGCAGGCTTCTGGGGCTCCTGTGGGATACGGAGGGGGTTGCAGCTACCGCGAAGCTGATGCTACGCGCTCTTGTGAAAACGATGGAGTGCTCGCATGCGCAGAGTCGCGCTCTTGTGAAAACGATGGAGTGCTCGCATGCGCAGGGTCGCGCTCTTGTGAAAACGATGGAGTGCTCGCATGCGCAGGGTCGCGCTCTTGTGAAAACGATGGAGTGCTCGCATGCGCAGGGTCGCGCTCTTGTGAAAACGATGGAGTGCTCGCACGCGCAGGGTCGCGGTCGTGCGTGGCGGGTCCTCCTTTCGCGCCGTCGGGGGATGCACCGCTGCGGCCTGCACGAGAGGCGACTTAGCCGCGCGGCCGTCGGGGCAGGCTCGAGGTGGGAAGGTGCATCCATAGCTCATGAAAGTCGGGGTTGGCATGCTCTCGACGCGAAAACTGCCAGGATGGATTCCCGCTCGCCCGCGATGCTCATGTGCAAGCGTAAGCGAACCTCCAGGGTTTACCCGCTCCCCTGCTGTCCTGATTTACACACGCGCGCTCTTGAGCGGAGGCTGCCCGTGACTGTCCGCTGCGGCAGGTGCTGAGCTATTCAGATGTGACGAAGAACACGTACCTCATTCAGTGGGGGCACAACAAAGAACAAGTCATCATCTCACGGTGCAGAGGGCCCGCCCCGACGCAGCTCCCACCTTGGCACAGCCCTGCGGCAACGTCGTATTTAGCGTGCCGGCTCTGGTCACTCATCGTTCTGACAGCAGCGGGCGGCCTGTGCGCTAGAGTATGTCGATGGGGGGCGCTGGGAGGTGCAGCTGTGGGGGTTTCTGTTTTTTTGCGAAGTCGTGAGGTGGGGCGAGGGGGCGAGGGGGCGCGGAGGGGTTCGCCAGGCTGCACTTATACTTCCTGGCGGAGGATCCCTTCATGTACGTGCGCAGGCTCACGGAGGCGTACCAGCTCCGTGATTGGGTGGAGTCCATGCTGGTGAGCTTGCCATGCCCACGCCTTGATCATTCTTTGGTCATAGACTCCTGGCTCTTGCCTCTCCCCCCTCTGCATGTGTGCACACCTCCGCGTGTGGGGATGTCAGAGCGGGAGCACACACATCGGACCGATTCGTTTCTGTGCACATCCTGGAAACGGAAACTCCAGGGAATCCTGGAGTAGGTCATGGTGAAGGTATCAATCATCCAGGGGACATGTGCTTCGTAACATGTGCGAGACTTTATTTTCCTAGCAGCTTATGTCCTCGATGTCGGCAAAAGCTGAAGCGCGTGTGTACACTTGCTCTGCAAAGATTACCATCCTTCGGGACAGGTCCACAGTCCGTTTGGAGGACTGTTTTCATTTCTCTATTTCGAATTTGATTTCGAGGCCTTGATAGCAGGAAGCAGTAATAGCAATAATAAGTGCACAGCCAGCTGGCAACCTGGGATGACTAATAGTAACAATACGCGCACAGCCAGCTGGCAACCTGGGATGACTAATAGTAACAATACGCGCACAGCCAGCTGGCAACCTAGGATGACTAATAGTAACAATACGCGCACAGCCAGCTGGCAACCTAGGATGACTAATAATAATGATACGTGCACAGCCAGCGGGCAACCTGGGTTGTCTTGGGGTGCTCAAGGGGCTGTTGGCTGGCCATCTTTGCTGTCATGAGCCATTTGGCAGACAGGGCTGTCGGCACGGGGGGAACTGGTGGGGAGGGTTTTGAGCGAGGTGCGGATGGAAGGTTGGTGGGTGGAGTTGACACATGCCGGGCCCCTTAAAGCCCGGGGGCCCATCCCGGCAGCGATGACCACTTACAACAGGTTGCAAGGCAACATGCGGCGTCTCCTCAGCTTCCCTGCCCACGTGGCAAAGTTGCTGGCCATACCAGAACGAACAGTGATGAACAGTTGTCGGGAAGGCAGCGACCGGTTGGTGAGCTGTTGGCAGCCGGGACACACGGGCATCAGTGGGGATGGGACCTCGAGTAGGAATAGTGCAGAACGTTAGATGCAGTGCAAATGTGGAGCGCAGTCAGTACCCACCGGGTGTCCAGTGCAAGGGCTTCAGCACCGCAGAGTTTGTGCTGAGGGTAGGGGGTTGCAAGCATGGCACGGTGGCGGGCGCGCAAGGTCACAAGGAAGTGACATTCTCATTCTCATTCTCATTCTCATTCTCAGCCCTTTGGGAGGCATGGCGTGTTTTAGGCGGACAAGCTCTCTTGAGACCAGGCTTTGGGGCAGGCAGGGAGCAGTGTGGCGGTTCTGAGCGTAGGCGTGGTGGTCGGGAAATGGCTCAGGCAGCTCGGGGGGTTAGTGGTGAACCGGCTTCACAGGCACAGCAGCAGTTCACAGGCAGTGCAGTCGCAGAGGCGCTCAGGTGGCTCAGCGAGGCTTAGGGGGTTCCATTCTTCACTAGTGAGCTCCGGGAAATTTGGGCGAGTGTCCCGAAGTGTGTGCTGAGTCCTTCGAGGCTTCGATTTTAACCGAGTAGGGACCATCTCTGCGAGGTAGTGGAGCGGTCGCCTGGGAGTAAGTGGTGCGCTCTGAGTCGCGGGACGTTGCATGGGGTTTTGGGGGCGGCGCCGACTCGCAGCGGTACAACTTTTTGATTGACTGCATGCCGACGGACGACCTGCCCCAGCTGACCAATGAGCAGGTGAACCGCATGACCGAGAGCGCTGTCAACACGAAGCCGGTCCTGGACAAGTTCATGGACACCACACACCTCATCCAGGTGGGTCCTCCCAGACGAGCGCTGGGGGCCGCAGGGGGCCGCAGGGGGCCAGGCCGCTTGGCAAGGCGGCTGAGAGCATATGCGGGGGAGCATGGGGGGCCCCTGTGGGGGGTTGTCTGCTCTGAGTGACTCTGCTGCTGCCCATGACGCGCCAAGTCGAGCGCCTCCCTTTGCGCCATGCCACATCCGAGCCGTGATGAAGGGCTGGTCGCGGTGATATGTCCTTCGAGCAGCCCGAGGCCTGGGCTGGTCGCGGTGATGTGTCCTCCGAGCAGCCCGATGCCTGGGCTGGTCGCGGTGATGCGTCCTCGGAGCAGCCCGATGCCTGGGCTGGTCGCGGTGATGTGTCCTCCGAGCAGCCCGAGGCCTGGGCTGGTCGCGGTGATGTGTCCTCCGAGCAGCCCGAGGCGTGGGCTGGTCGCGGTGATGTGTCCTCCGAGCAGCCCGAGGCGTGGGCTGGTCGCGGTGATGTGTCCTCCGAGCAGCCCGAGGCCTGGGCTGGTCGCGGTGATGTGTCCTCCGAGCAGCCCGAGGCGTGGGCTGGTCGCGGTGATGCGTCCTCGGAGCAGCCCGATGCCTGGGCTGGTCGCGGTGATGTGTCCTCCGAGCAGCCCGAGGCCTGCGCTGGTCGCGGTGATGTGTCCTCCGAGCAGCCCGAGGCCTGGGCTGGTCGCGGTGATATGTCCTCCGAGCAGCCCGAGGCCTGGGCTGGTCGCGGTGATGTGTCCTCCGAGCAGCCCGAGGCGTGGGCTGGTCGCGGTGATGTGTCCTCCGAGCAGCCCGAGGCGTGGGCTGGTCGCGGTGATGTGTCCTCCGAGCAGCCCGAGGCCTGCGCTGGTCGCGGTGATGTGTCCTCCGAGCAGCCCGAGGCGTGGGCTGGTCGCGGTGATGTGTCCTCCGAGCAGCCCGAGGCCTGGGCTGGTCGCGGTGATGTGTCCTCCGAGCAGCCCGAGGCGTGGGCTGGTCGCGGTGATGTGTCCTCCGAGCAGCCCGAGGCGCGTGGGCTGGTCGCGGTGATGTGTCCTCCAGTGGCCCGAGGCCTGGGCTGGTCGCGGTGATGCGTCCTCCGAGCAGCCCGAGGCGTGGGCTGGTCGCGGTGATGTGTCCTCCGAGCAGCCCGAGGCGTGGGCTGGTCGCGGTGATGCGTCCTCCGAGCAGCCCGAGGCGTGGGCTGGTCGCGGTGATGTGTCCTCCGAAGCTGATGGCCGGATCAAATCGGATTGGATCATGCCACGGGAACGCCAGCCATTTGAAAGCGCGCGGGAGGAGGGGGCGCGGCGGCGGGCTTTGGCAGGAGGTGAACGTGGAGTACGCCCGCGCAATGAACAAGATCACCTTCGACTACAGCATGCTATGGCGCCGCGTGCCCGCCCTGCTTTACATCCTCGCCCCCCTGCAGGAGGAATTCATCCCGGAGCCTCGTCAAATCCCGCCCATGTGTGTGACCCCTATAAGAGTTGCGCCGCTTTCCCCTTGCCCTGCCTATTCTGCCCTTCCCCCGCCCCCCCCCTTCTTACGGAGTGGCGCTCCCCAAGGGCCTGCGCATGGAGCGCTGACTGGAGCGGCTCGGCACGCAGCTGCGCGAGCTCTCTGGGTGCCGGGCGCAACTGAGGGCGTGCGGATACTCACGGCGTGTGCAGCTCGGGCACCGTGTACATCAAGCCGTACGGCTACCTCGATCTGTACAGCAGTTTCTGCTTCCGTACCTTCCTCACGAAGCTCGAGATCATATCCGCCTGCACCAAGGTGTGCTCAGGACCCGCGGGAGCTCAGGACCCGCGGGAGTGGCGCACGGGGAAGCGAGGCCGCCTGGTGGGGCGGGCGCTTCATGCGTTTGGTGGCTTCCACAGCTTCGGGGTGAAAGGGGTTGGGGCTGTTTGGGGTGACGGCTCAGTGAGGTCGGTGCGGAAGAGGAGGGGTCCCCGCATCGGTGTCGTGAGTTCTGATTGGTCCCCGCAGCAGTGTCGCGAGTTCTGCGATCAGGGCGAGGGCAGTGCATGACGACGGCACTTGAAAGGCGGGATGACACGCGAACGGGATGTGCCGAAATCGCCTGAAGGGAGTATTGACCGAGGGCTGTGTATATGGTGGGTGGGTGCGCCATCGGACGGGGGACACTGGACTTACGCGGATTCCATGGTGCATGTGTGCGCACCACGGGTAAGAAGCACGGCGCGCTGCGGAGGCTGTGGGATCGCCCTCAATAGCGTCACATGCCCTCAACAGCATTAAACGCCATCTGGCCGCAGGCGTTGAGCATGGCCACCAGGACCCGCAAAGCGTTCGCCATTCCGCGCCACATCTTGTACCTCCAGGCTGAGGGAGATCTGACGGCGGAGCATGGCCGATGGCAGGTGCGCGCGGAGTGCAACAAGGTCCAAAACATGCACCTCTTCAACACCGGGTTGACCAAGAGCCTGCGCCTGGACGATTTCGTGCAGGCCCAGCATCAATTTGCGGAGCTCACCGCCACCAACCTCCGCGAGAGGTAGTGCCTGCCGGGGCCCTGCTAGGCTGTGAAGCATGGGCTGCGCGCAGCTGGCACCCCTTCCGGGGGGTGGCAGGGGCACAGCCACTGCGAGCGCTGAGCGCTGCATGGCCCGTGGAGTGTGAAGGGGGACGTGTGAGGGGTCTCGTGCAGCTGGGTCGTCACACTTAAGAACCACGTGCGCAACAGCCTGAAGGATGTCGGGAAGGGATGGTTCAACCTCGACGAGGGCGTCCAGGAGACCTACGAGTCTGGTGCGCCCTCTGCGCCACGTGGAGCACGCAGCCATGCATTTGCAGTAAGAGCAGCGCGGGTTCAGATATCCTAGACGTAGTGCGGCCGGCACTCTGTGGCTATCTGGGTGAATTTAAGACGGCCTTTGCCAGGTGGCTGCCGCTGGTAGGCGGGTGTTGCACGCGGGCCATGGAGCATTCAGCCAGGTGGCGCAGAGTACAGCCCACCGGCATGGGTACATGGTGCAGACATCTGGAGTTTCTCCGGCGGTTCGGTGCCTCAGGGATCCCAGGGAGGCGCAGGGAGGGTGGTGGAAAGCGAGGACGCAGCATCGCTGGTGAAGGCAAGGAGGCGCAGGGGGCGCTGCTGTTGGAGGCGACGGGGTGGGGAGATGTCGGGTGCACAGGCAAACTCCACAAGTTCCTTCGGATGGTGAAGCTGATGATGGAGGACAGCCTGCGATTCCTCGTGGAGAACTCGCTGATCCGGTTCACGGAGTTCATCGAGAGCCACTGTATGATGGAGGTCACCATCACCTCCACCAACGAGACGTGGAGCCAGGCCTGGAACCAGTGGCAGGCGGAGCGCGGGGTGCGCCGCATCCAGCTGCTGCTCGTGGAGCTCCACTTCGACCAGGAGGGCCCGGGCGCGCTGTTCAAGTACACCACACCGCTGGAGAGCCTCGTCGCGCAGTCCGTGGCCATGTTCGACTACGGCATCACCTGCAGCCAGATGGTGCCGGAGCTCGAGCCGCTGATAATGGAGAAGCTCTTCTGGAGCGGCAACCGTGTGCTCAACTCGGTGCACCTTATGGAGGAGCAGGTCCCCCTCGGCCCGCCCACTTCTGCGACTGTGGGACGCGCCTTGGGTGCCTCGAAGGGTGTGCTTGGCCTCCATACAAAAGCCTGTGATGCTTCTCGTCGGCCAAGCTCGGGCACACCGGTTCTCACCCGCCGGCATCGGCGGTGAGGCAAATGCAGTGGGGGACTCGGCATGCTTTGGGTGCGCTGGAATCCGCTTCGTGGCGGGGAATGCCGTCGGGGTGGCGGGAGTTTTGGCGACATGGCTGCGCTGTAAAGGGCTGGGCGAGCTGCGTGCAGCGGTAGGTGAGATGCGGTGAGGTGTGAGACGCGGTGTCCCGAGGGGTGCGTGGGGCTGGTTTGCGAAGCAGGGAGTGACGCCCGCGGAGCGAGTCTGTGGGCGCAGGTGGGCAAGCTGCGCACGCGCATCGGGCAGGCGATGGAGCACGCCGTGAAGGGCCTGCGGCGGTACCTCGGCATGTACGAGCCGCACCTCCAGCTGCTGCGCACGGATGTCGCCAACTACGCCGAGACGCTGCAGAAGAGAAGGCTGACTCTGGAGGAGCTGGTCGATGAGGTGAGAGTGCAGAGCAAGCACCTGGAGCACCTCGAGGAAGTGATCCCCGAGTTCATTTGCGTTGGCCCGTTCCTTGTGAACGTCAAGAAGCTCCACGACTACCTCATTGACAAAAAGCGGAATATGATGCTCACGGTACCCCCTCCCCCTGCACCCTGGTTTTCTACTTGCAAATGGCCTCCACTGCCCCATACCCCTGCTTGCATTAATAACATGGTGTTTCCGCCTTGGTTTACCTGCGGGCGAGCAATACCTCCGCAGAGCTGCAGGAACGTGTGGCACCGGCATGCCATACCGCGTCTGTGCTGTCTAGAACGCTCACCTTTGCATGCGACGGGGAATTACGCTGCCTGAATGGCGGGGGGGGCTCTCTAACTGCCTGAATGGCACGGGGGCTCTTTGACTGCCTGAATGGCACGGGGGGGCTCTTTGACTGCCTGAATGGCACAGGGGGTGCTCTCTGACTGCCTGAATGGCACAGGGGGGCTCTGGACTGCCTGAATGGCACGGGGGGGCTCTCTGACTGCCTGAATGGCACGGGGGTGCTCTCTGACTGCCTGAATGGCAAGGGGAGCTCTCTGACGCCTGAATGGCACGGGGCTCTCTGACTGCCCGAATGGCACGGGGGGGAGGGGCTCTCTGACTGCCTGAATGGCACAGGGGGTGCTCTCTGACTGCCTGAATGGCACAGGGGGGGCTTTCTGACTGCCTGAATGGCACGGGGGCTCTTTGACTGCCTGAATGGCACGGGGCGTGCTCTCTGACTGCCTGAATGGCAAGGGCTCTCTGACTGCCTGAATGGCACGGGGGGGCTCTCTGACTGCCGAATGGCACGGGGGCTCTGACTGCCAATGGCACGGGGTTCTCTGACTGCCTGAATGGCACAGGGGTGCTTCTGACTGCCTGCTCTCTGACTGCCTGAATGGCAAGGGCTCTCTGACTGCCTGAATGGCAGGGGGGAGCTCTCTGACTGCCTGAATGGCACGGGGTGGGGCTCTCTGACTGCCTGAATGGCACGGGGGGAGCTCTCTGACTGCCTGAATGGCACAGGAGCTCTCTGACTGCCCGAATGCACGGGGGCTCTCTGACTGCCTGAATGGCACGGCGGGGCTCTCTGACTGCCCGAATGGCACAGGGGGCTCTCTGACTGCCCGGATAGCATGGAGGGGCTCTCTGACTGCCCGGATGGCACGCCCGGGGTGGGCTCTGTGACTGCCCGGATAGCATGGAGGGGGCTCTCTGACTGCCCGGATGGCACGCCGGGGGGGCTCTCTCAGTGGGACCCACGGGGGGGGAATCGCTGCGCAGGCACGCGAGTTTCTGGCGGCGATCCCTCGAGCCATCGTATCAGATGCCTGCAAGCAGTGCGCCTCTCCGCCCAAAATCGTTTGGCTTGCTGTATGCATGTTCTGCTGCCACCTAAGGGTAGTGGTGACTCAAGGTCTTATATACATGTTTAGGGTTTTAGGTTCCACGCCCCCCTGTGTGCGCCCTCTGTCTGCGCCCCCTTTGTGCGCCCCATGTGTGCGCCCTCTGTGCCCGACTTGGCCAGGGCGCACTTCTGTGCCGCACCTGGAATCTCTGGTGACGCCTGTTTCGGGTTTCAGGTTTTAGGTTTTTTTAGGGTTTGTCACACATGCAGAGGGTACGTGAGCAGAGCACACCGCCTCCTGGTACCCGGAGGCGGACATGCTGCAGGTGTGTGTGACTGATCTCGAAGCGCGGCGCATTGCGAGTAGTGGCTTTGGAGCATACTCGTGTTGAAGCCGCAGCTTCGTGGGAAAGCTCCTTCCTCTTCCTCCTTCCTTCCTCCCTCCTTCCTCCTTCCGGGGAATGCGCAGGCTGACTACGCTTTGCGTGCCCGCCAGTCGCGGCCGCATATTTATTCGGTGGGGATGCGACGGGTGCCGAGCCTCAGGAGTGTTGGGGCTTGTGCGTGGAGTGGGGAGGACGGAGCTGGGGCTGGGGCAGATACGAGGACATCCACTCCACCCTGCGTAAGCGCACCACGTGCATCGAGGAGGTGGCGGAGCGCCGCAAGATGATCGAGGTTCTGCCGGAAACTCTCTCAGGGCTGAAGGCGCAAGCCAGCTCCACCACGATGTACTACACCGCCCTGGAGACGGTGATGCACAACCTGTCCGACCAGGACTTCACTCTGGTGCGCCCCGCGCCCTGAGCCGCCACCCTGGCGGCCATCGCCGCGCTTTCCACAGCGCCAGGTCTCCGACCAGCCCGAAGCCCTGTAGGTTCACCCCCTCCCCAGGGACCCATCCCAGTCGGTGCGGTGTGATGAGCGGCGGTTGGGTCCACGTGGCGGCGCCTGAGCATTTCACACGGGAGTCCAACTGTCCCGCAATGCGGGGTTTTGCCGGCCCTGACGCTGATGTGCGGTTTGGGGCTCGGCCAGCTTTGGACGATGCTGAGCTGGCCGGCGAAGGTGGAGAAGCGATTTGAAGACTCGAGCAAGTGCGCTTCCCCTTCCTCCGCGCTGTCAGAGGGGCGAGCCGCTTGGGTGCGCTGTGGCGCCACGTGGCGATGAAGTGAAACGCTCAGGAGGGTTCAGGGTGTGCTGAGGGAGGGATTAGGATGTGGTGGGGGCGCTGTGTTGATTTGGAGACGTGGGTGCGGGTCGGGGGGCTGTTGGGCGCGGCGGTGCGGGCAGGATCCTGGACTATGACACGGCCAAGTACAAGCTGGAGCAAGAGAGCGACCAGAACGACTTCGGCCACCTGCTCCAGGACCTGCAGGACCTGGTGGACAACTTCCACATGCACGTGGACCTGGACAAGCGCGACGCCCTGGCCGCAGAGGCGGAGCAGATCGACCGGCGGCTGCAGCAGGGGCTGGAGAAGGCCACGCTGTTCAACTCGCGAGAGGAGCTGTTCAAGCTGCCGCTGACCAACTACATGGTGCTGCACACGATGATGGAGACCTTCACGCCGATGAAGCAGTTCTGGGTGGTGGCGGCCAGCTGGCGCAAGTGGCATCAGCAGTGGATGTTCGGCGCATTCAACGAGCTTGATCCAGTGAGGATCGAGCGCGACGTGAGCAACGCGCACCTCACCCTGCACAAGGTGGGCAAGGTGTTCATCCAGCGGAAGCTTGTGGTGAATGCCACCAAGTGCGACAAGGTCCGCTGCGAGATCGAGGCCTTCCGCAACTATGTGCCGCTGATCGTGGCGCTGCGGAACCCCGGGATGCGGCCGCGGCACTACACCCGGCTGTCGGACGAGCTCGGCATCGCGGTGAGGCCCACAGAGGACTTCACGCTGGAGAAGGCGCTGGAGATGGGGCTGCAGAACAGCATCGAGGTGGTGGCGCGCGTGTGCGAGGTGGCGGGCAAGGAGTACGCCCTCGAGGAGAGCCTGGACTCGATGGAGGCGCAGTGGAAGGACGTGGCATTCGGGGTGCTCGACTACAAGGAGACCCGGACGTTCATCATCAAGGCATGCGCGCGCCTGCTCGCCCCTTGCTTAGGGGCCCTGGGGCGCGATGGGGGGACTTGTGATCGTGGGCACCCAGGGTCAGCACTCCCCCCCTTGCGCTCGTGGGCACCCAGGGTCAGCACTCGGGTGTGCGTCTTCTCTTCTGAACAAAGGCCTCGTGCCCTGATGTGGGCTGAGGGGCGGGGGCGAGATGCTGTGGCCCGTGGAACGAGGGGCAGGATGGAGGGTGGCCGGAGATGTGGGCAGTGTGTGGACACAAGCTGAAGGAGGGGCGGTGAGGTGAGTCGGGCGGGGGGTTGGATGTTGACGAGGCGGTGCGGAGGAGGCGGGGAGCTCAGGTGGAAGAGGCGGTCGTGCAGCAGCTGGACGACCATACGGTGATCACGCAGTCGATGTTCTTCAGCCCGTACAAGAAGTTCTTTGAGGAGCGGATCTCGCGGTGGGAGACCACCCTGCACCTCGCCTCGGAGACGATCGACACGTGGCTCATGCTGCAGCGGCAGTGGATGTACCTGGAGCCCATCTTCAGCAGCCCGGACATCCAGCAGCAGCTCCCCATCGAAGCCAAGCGCTTCAGCACCGTCGATCGGATGTGGCGCAAAGCCATGGCCGTCATTAAGGTGAAGCCGGCTGTGCTGGCGTTCTGCACCAATCGCAAGCAGCTGGAGAACTTCGAGGAGGGCAACCGCATTCTGGACTCCGTGCAGAAGGTGAGTGCTGCGCCAGCCGATGATTGCCGAGCTCCGATGCTGCGGGGAGCGCTGCTGGCGCGAGCAGGCGCCGTGTGGAGCAGCGCAGGGTGCGTGTAGAACGCCAATCACTGGGGTGGGGGTGAGCGGGGTGGGTGGGCAGGGCCTGGCGGTTTACCTGGAGAGCAAGCGGCTGGCCTTCTCGCGCTTCTTCTTCCTCTCCAACGACGAGCTGCTGCAGATCTTGTCGCAGACCAAGAACCCCCTGGCGGTGCAGCCGCACCTGCGGAAGTGCTTCGAGGCCGTGGACAGCCTGGACTTCCAGCAGCCGAGGCTGACCGACAAGGACTACGAGGGCCCCAAGCTGCTCATCACCGCGATGAACTCCGCCCAGGTGACGAGCAACCGCCCACCATTTCCGGAACTAGGCTGGTGCGCAGGATCCATGCTGTTATTGCATGGGAACATTCACAAATACACCAAACACAGGTCAACAAGGTGTCTTTATTCCAAAATAGAGTTACATCTAGAGTCAGCAAGCTAGTGCTAGTTCCTTAGGTGGTGAAAGTCAAACTTGACAGGTACAGGGCTGACTGGCCCCAGAGTCCCGGGTACCCCCTTCCCCCTTCCCTTTTCCCAGGTGTGGGCGGGTGGGTGAACAAATCTGAAACTCTAGTCAGACTGAAATTTTTACTTTGATGTCTCCACGAGAGTGACAAGGAGGTTGAACAATTTGCTGTTCATTCAAGAGTGAGCTGCAAACCAGACTTCAAGTTATTTCTATTTCCTAGAAATGACGGCTACCCAATCCTGAAGCAGCAGGATCTTATCCATGAACAATGGATCTACAACCCCCAATCAGCGGTCTCTCCTGGTGTCATCAATCTAACACTACCAACGTGGTCTGCTGAGGAGCCCTTCAACTTGGCCAAGTCGACAACCAGGGTCAGCCCATCTCAGCCCTTCGAGTGAGTGTCATTAATTCAGATCTGAGGGACTCACTCGAGTTGCATTTCTCATCTGTGTCATGAGATTGAGACTGGGGTGTTTAGTCCTAGCTTTGGCAGAGGTGACACAGAGATTTGAGAACTCAAGCCCGAGTTCTCAACCAAATCAAGAGCTTTTTGGCTCATTTTTTCAGGGTTCTGAGCACCAATGAAATAGCAATTTCAAATGCAAAGCTAGGGAGAATTACAGTTCCGTAATAGAAGGTTTCACGCAAAATTCGGCAGCCAATTCTTTCGCTAGGCCGACGTGGACGTAAAATATCCATCTTGTCGCAAAAGTTCGATGTTACTGGCAAAGTCTACGAGCGCCAATTCTGGTTGGGTCTGAATGGATTATTCAATAGGTACAGTGAGCTGACCGAATTGAGTCGCTGCCGAACTGAGTTTTCATTTTGTTCGAAGTATGGCCTAGCGCGAGCGAATTGAAGGCAATTCTCACGAGCGAATTGAGCAAATCGGTAGCTGATCCGACGTGGACCGACGTGTCCCAAAAAAATGCGGCATCTTCTGACGTCGGACTAGCGAAAGAATTGGGCTGCCGAATTTGCGGGAAACTCACTATTAACCGTAATTACCCTTTTAGTCTTAATTGTTGAACAAAGGGATCTGCGCCGTCCATTGGCGTGCGCTGATTGCTCCTCGAAACCCTAAACCGTCAGCGGACAGAGCCCTGAACTTTCGCCGCCGCCGGCCACCTGTTCCGCCCGCCGTGTGTATGCAGGGGGAGAAGGTGCCCTTCGATGCGGTGATGGCGCCCGAGGGCAACGTGGAGTCGTGGCTCGGGCTGGTGGAGAGCCGTATGCTGAGCAGCACGCGGCATCAGACGATCCAGGCGATGGAGGCGTACGCCACCGAGCCCCGCAAGGAGTGGGTGTGCAACTGGCCCGCAATGGTGGTGCTCGCCGTGTCGGCCATCATGTGGACCCGTGGCGTGGAGGGGGCCATCCTCGACCGCAAGCTCCACGAGTTCTACAAGGTGCGCCGCCCAGGCATCCACGCCAGCCTCCAGATGCGTGCCCCGAGCCTCCCGGGAAGAAGCTCGGCGGCGGCGCTCGCCCACCTCGGAAGATGCCTCCGCTGCCCCTGAAGCATCGAGCCGGGAGATGCGAGTCTTCCGCAGGGGCGCGCGTCGGCCGCCCGCCTCCCACACATCAAGCTGTGACGAGCAACCTGCTGCCGTCGTAGGCGCGGTGTGGGGACCCAACTGTCGCCTGCTTGGCAAAAGGGTGGCATCGGCAGTCGATGCGAAGATGCTGTTTCGCGGTGGGGAGGTCATAGGAAGTGAGGAGTAACGGCAGCCAGGGCCCTTGGTCGGCCACTTGCTGCCGTCAAGGTGCATCACGTTGCCGGAGAGGGGGGTGATGGGCTTCGGCAGGAGTGCTCGGAGAGTCTCCTTGACCTGACCGACCTCGTGCGGGGGGAGCTTAGCGTGACGGAGCGCTCCACGCTCGGCTGCGTTATCACGGTGGAGGTGCACGCCCGTGACGTGGTGGAGCAGATGACCAAGGACCGCGTGAGCCACCTGGCGGACTTCGGCTGGATCAGCCAGCTGCGGCACTACTGGGAGCAGGGCGACAAGCAGGAGGACGTGATGGTGCGCTTCACTGCGTCACTCGCCGCAAGCGACCGAGCCGCTCCATCTTTGCCCCGGGCCCTCCCCGTATACGCCACAGCAGCATACCTGGCCCTCTGCTGTCCCTCTCCCCCGAATCGATGGCAAAACCTGCTCCACAACCCGTGATGCCCCCGACCCAGGTCAGGCAGACGCGCGCCTCGTTGAGTGCTGGCTCGGTTGAGCTGAGGTGATGGAGACGGGTGGGTGGTTTTGCTTTGTGTTTTGCGAGTTGGGAGCAGCTGAAAATGTGGATGCAGAGGCGAGGTGGGGCGGCAGGCGCGGGATTTGGGGGGAGGGTGCGGTACGGGTGGTGCGTGAGAGGCTGCGGCGGGGTGGGTGCGCACAGGCAAAGATGGTGCAGGCGATCATTCCTTACGGCTATGAGTACCTGGGCAACTCCTCGCGGCTGGTGATCACGCCCCTGACGGACCGCTGCTACATGACTCTGATGGGCGCCATGCACCTGAACCTCGGGGGCGCGCCGGCGGGGCCCGCCGGCACCGGCAAGACGGAGACAACCAAGGATCTGGCGAAGGCTGTGGCGAAGCAGTGCGTGGTGTTCAACTGCTCGGACGGGCTGGACTACCTGGCGATGGGCAAGTTCTTCAAGGGGCTGGCGTCGAGCGGCGCTTGGGCGTGCTTCGACGAGTTCAACCGCATCGACCTGGAGGTGCTGAGCGTGGTGGCGCAGCAGATCCTGACCATCCAGACGGCGATCCAGCAGCACCTGTCGACGTTCTACTTTGAGGACACCGAGATCGACCTCCGGCAGGGCTGTGCCGTGTTCATCACCATGAACCCAGGCTACGCCGGCCGCACAGAGCTCCCTGACAACCTGAAGGTGCGGCTGCCCCCCCAATGCGCCCCTAGCCTTAAAGGGAACCCCGGGCAGGCGCTCGCCACTTCGAGCTCAGCCCCCTGGAGTGAGCCCCCACCGCACAAACTAGGGCCGCTTAGTCTCCAGCCCAGTGCCTTGAGAGACGTAGGATCATCATTTTTGGAAGGTTGGAGGTGGCGCAGGAGCTGCGCTCAGTGCTCTCAACCATTGATCGCGTTCTTCATCAGATCTTCCCTCACGCGCTTCTCTGCTTCATCTGGGGGGGCTTTTGGCGCCGCGCATCCCTCCGTCACACGCTTCTGCATCCCTGCGTCACACGCTTCTGCACCGCTGAGAAGTGCGCACACAAGGTGCCATGGCTGGACCGCGCAAGACTGGGGACTGGACCTCCGGCGTTCGTGCAGCATGTCCTACGCTCACAAACCCTGCACCATAACTCTGTGCCATAACCCAGCATGTAACCCTGCACCATAACTCTACGCCATAACCCAGCACCGACCCTGCGCCATAACCCTGCGTCGTAACCCTGCACCATAACCCGGCATCATAATCCTGCGCCATAACCCTGTGTCATAACCCTGCGTCATGACCCTACACCATAACCCGGCATCATAATCCTGCGCCATAACCCTGCATCATAAACCTGCGTCATAACCCTGCATCATAACCCTGCGCTGGGTGGTGGACGGGGCAGGCGCTCTTCCGGCCGTGCGCCATGATGGTGCCCGACTATGCTCTGATTGCGGAGATCAGCCTGAACTCCTTCGGCTTCCACAACGCCAAAATCCTCGCCACGAAGATGGTGGCCACCTTCAAGCTGTGCTCCGAGCAGCTGTCGTCGCAGGACCACTACGACTACGGCATGCGCGCCGTGAAGAGCGTGATCACCGCCGCCGGCAACCTCAAGCGCGACTACGCTCACGTGCGTTCTTGCCCAGCGTCCCACCCTCCACGGCTCCTGCGGTTCCAGCAGGGCGCGGCCTCCGGCAGAGAGCCGCTCGCCCGAGGCTCCGAGCTGGGTCAACGGTGCATGCGGAGACCGTGCATGCTGACTCAGCGCCTCGGGAGCCCATGGAATTCGGCCCTCCGGGGCGGGGCGGATAAAAGCTAGGGCAACGGAGCTGAGATGGCGCGGATGCGAGTGGTGTGGGGCGATGTGTGCGCAGGAGGCTGAGGAGGTGCTGCTGCTACGCGGGCTGAGGGATGTGAACGTGCCCAAGTTCCTGTCGCACGATCTGCCACTCTTCCTGGCCATCACATCTGACCTCTTCCCTGGCGTCGAGGTCCCGGAGGTGGAGTACACCGACCTGCTGGTGCAGCTGGAGAAGGTGGCGCGTGAGCAGCGTGTTTGCAACGTGCCCGCCTTCCAGACCAAGGTGATCCAGCTCTACGAGACCACCATCGTGCGCCACGGGCTGATGCTCGTGGGGCCGACCGGCGGCGGCAAGACGGCCAACTACCGCTGCCTGCAGAAGGCAATGAGTGCCGCCAGCACGTATCAGAACGTGCGCTCTCCGCCCACCCTTCCGTCCCGCCCCACGCTTGCTCCAATCACAAGCGCCTCCCACACCAAGCACATCCCTGCCACACCAATCACAAGCCTCCCACCAATCACATGCCTGTCACACCAATCACAAGCGCCTCCCACACCAAGCACATCCCTGCCCCACCAATCACAAGCGCCTCCCACACCAAGCACATCCCTGCCACACCAATCACAAGCGCCTCCCACACCAATCACATCCCTGCCACACCAATCGCATGCCTGTCACACCAAGCACATCCCTGCCACACCAAGCACATCCCTGCCACACCAATCGCATGCCTGTCTCACCAAGCACATCCCTGCCACGGCGTCCAAACCAAGCTGTGGATATGTCGCAGCCGCCCACAGCCCGGAGCGCGCCTTCAGTCGTGCGCGCCCGTGGAGAGCATCGCCATCGCAGCATCCTCCTCGGGCTGCAGATTGCTGCACACTTGTATGACGTGGGTACATATGCGGCATGCGTCATGACATGGAGGGACTGCGGATGTGACGGCCAATGAGCTCACGGGAACGAAATGGCGCCTGGGGGAGTGCAGGTGCGTGTGGTGTGCATGAACCCGAAGGCAGTGACCATGGGGCAGCTGTACGGGGAGTTTGATGAGAACACGCACGAGTGGACGGACGGCGTGCTGGCCTGCTACATGCGGGACTGTGCCGACGACACGACCGACGACAAGAAGTGGATTATGTTCGACGGCCCGGTGGACGCCATCTGGATCGAGAATATGAACACGGTGCTCGACGACAACAAGAAGCTGTGCCTCGTCAGCGGGGAGATCATCCAGATGAAGCCCTCGATGACGATGATGTTCGAGGTGGAGGACCTGGCGGTGGCCTCCCCTGCCACGGTGTCCCGCTGCGGCATGGTGTACATGGAGCCCCGAGCGATTGGCAACCTCCCGCACCTCACCATCTGGCTCGAGGATCTGCCCAAGGTCTCCTCCCTCCCCCTGTGCAGACGAGATCGGAGTCGAACGCGTGTGTGTCATACATGTCAGGCACACATGCGAGTCATACATATGTGTTATACTTGTGGGTCATACATATGTGTTATACATGTGAGTCACACATGTGAGGCACACATGTGAGCCATACATGTGAGGCACAAATGTGAGCCATACGTGTGAGTCATACATGTGAGCCATACATGTGAGCCATACATGTGAGCCATACATATGAGTCATACATGTGAGTCATACATGTGAGGCAGGTGGAGGCACGCGCATCACTTGACCAAAGGTGTTTGATCTGCGCCTGGGGGGTGGAGCGGATGCGGATGCAGTGCCTGCACAAGTACCGGGAGATGTGGCGCTCAGCCTTCACCGGGATGCTCGAGCCGGCGGTACGCTTCGCGCGGACCAGGCTCAAGGAGCTCGTGCCCTCCACCGATACAAACCTCGTCCAATCGTTTTTCGCCCTTCTGGTGCTCCCCGCCTCTGCCCACCTCACCCGCCAAGATGCGCCAGCTGGGATCTCCCACTTCTTCGAGCGGCAGGCCAGGGCGTGCGTGTCTGGCATTTGTGCTTTTGGTGCCGGGTTGGCCCACCGATCCTTCTTTTTGTGCAACGGGGGGCAGAGGGCCCCACCCGGCTGCGCATGTCCGCTTCCACATGAGAGGGCCTCAGACACGGCTGTAGCCCTGATGGGCCACCAGCGCTCCTCGGAGGCTTTTCGATGATCTCTCCCGCAGCGCTGCGCTTCCGGACCGTCGGCGCAGCCAGATGCCAGGTTCATAGGGTTCCTCCCTCACAGCAGTGAGCGGGTGCTCGTGGTCCGCGAGCCGCTGGGAAGTGCGCGGTGGCGGCAGAGATCGTTGGAGGGTGCGCAAGGCGGCCTCTCACGGTCAGAGGAGGAGGTTAGCAATAGGAGGACCTATCGTGTGAAAGGGAGCAGGAGTCCATCGCCATCGGAGCCTTCAACATCCGCTGAGGCGCCGCAAGACTCTGGATGTGATGAGCGGGCTCGCATTCGCAAGGCGCCCCTCAGAGCACCTCCGAGTGTCTGTGTTAGGGTGCCGTGAGCATTCCTCTGCGGGGGGATTTCAGCCGGTGATGCCATGCACTGCTGAGATAATCGGGCGCAGTGAGGGTCCGCAGGGATGGCTGCCCGACAGAGGGTGTTGACAGTTTCGGAGTCCTTTGGGGGGGGTCCTTTGGGGGAGCAGAAATGTCTGCTGCGCTACTGGGTGCAGAAGGTGGAGGATGCGAACGGCGACGTGCAGATGATAGGCACGGAGGCCATGGATGCGTCCATGAAGCCCTTCTTCGTGCTGGCCATGGTGTGGTCGGTGGGCGCCAGCTGCAACTCGGAGGGCCGGCAGCAGTTCGACTGCTGGCTTCGGGAAGCCGGCAGCAAGGACAAGAAGGTGCGCAGCTCGCGGCTACTCGCGCCCTGCCCCGCATCCCGGCAGCCCACCGACACAGCCACGCATGCTGTTCGCATTCGCGGTGGGGTTGCCTTTTGTTGAAATGGCATCGCCCGAACCTTCGATCCCATTTCTGAGCAGTGAGGTGGCCACGCCTGAAAGGGCGCCTGAAAGGACGAGAGCACTCTCGCTGGTGACGGCAGACTTCGCAGTCAATCTAATCCCTTACTCCGGCATGGCCCCTCCTGCTGCAGTAGCGTGTTGAAAGAGCGTGCAGTCGTGGGTCCGCCTGCCGGGGCCTGGTTTGCTGGCTCCAGGACCTCTGGACCAAGATTCTGGGTCGGTTTCCCTTGTGAGGAACTCGGAGAATGGGGAGGGAGGGGGAGGCGCGGGGAGGGAGCGGGCCCCTATGGCAGATGGTGGAACCGGACATACCACCGGCGCAGCGGGACGTGTACTCGTACTGCTACGTGCCAAAGACGGGCTGGCAGACGTGGATGAGCACGGTCGGCAACGTACCAATCCAGCTGGACCAATCGTTTGCCGAGCTCATGGTGCCCACGATGGACACAGTGCGGTACAGCTTCCTGCTGGAGAAGCTTCTGGACCAGAGCCTGAACATCCTCTGCGTTGGAGGAACCGGCACCGGTAAGACCCTCACGGTGACCAACAAGCTGCTGAAGGGTATGCCGGAGATCGTCCAGCCGGTGATGATCACCTTCAGCGCCCGCACCAGTGCCAACCAGACGCAGGCGAGCAACCCGCCCCGGCCCTCCAGCTGCTGTCCCTGCGCAAGCGTGTGCGAGGCGGGGTGTGGTGCACGGCAGCGTTTCAGAAGGAGAAGTGTGGACGTGACCGATCCATGGCGGCGGCGCCATACGAATTCCCCAATAACATGATACTCGCCCCGACTGATTGCGTGAGACGCGCCACGACTGACTGCGGCCGTCCCATAACTTTTTTTCCAATTACAACAGTGCAGTCAGCGCCGCCGATATCTAACCGCGGCTTAGGTTGAGTCTCAATAGGCGATGAGTATTCACGAACACGTTGTAAAATTGAGCCGACTTTTGGGGGGACCTGTTGCAATATACTCATCCGGGTTCGCGCCCTCGGGAATGGGCATCTCTCAGTGGCAGTGCGCTCGAAGCTAAACATGCTGAAATACTGTCCTGTGCCTCATCATTCACGCACTGGGCCATTTTAAGTACCTGTGAGGCGACGCGCGGGCAGCGTCATGATCGATTTGGAATAGATTTGGATCACTAGGCACCCCCTCTAGGCACTTCCCTCGCCCCTCGTGAGCTGGGCCATCAATGCTCACATCGCGTTAGCACCAGGCGCATTAGCCAGGTGCAGGCTATTAATTGGCGGCTTCCCAGCCCGGCCTTGGTCAAGTGCCCCCGTGGCGGGGGCCTTCACGGCGGTGTGCGCGGCCTGGAGCGGTGGCGGTGGGAAGGCGAGGGGGCAAGGGCTGACCTGCGGGGAGCTTGCTGGGGAGTCTTACCCAGGATCTGATCGAGTCGAAGCTGGAGAAGCGGCGCAAGGGGATCTACGGCCCTCCCAGTGGGCACCGGGCGGTGCTCTTCGTGGACGACCTCAACATGCCGCAGCGGGAGAAGTACTTTGCCCAGCCGCCCATCGAGCTGCTGCGGCAGTGGATGGACCACACGGGTTGGTACGACCGCAAGCCCCCCTGCGCCTTCCGCCAACTCATCGACATCCAGTTCGTGGGCGCCATGGGCCCCCCCGGCGGGGGTCGCAACCCCATGAGCCAGCGCTTCCAGCGGCATTTCAATGTCCTCACGTTCGTTACCATCTCGTCCGAGAGCTTGGAGCGCATCTTCACCTCCATCCTCGGCACGTTCCTGGAGACCAACAGCTTCTCAAAGCCGGTGAGCTCCCAAAAGCATCTTTCGCCGCTCCCCCGCCGCGCCTCGCCCCTCCCCCCTACTCGCCCCTCCCTCCCTCCGCCCCCTCCCCTACTCGCCCCTCCCCCCCGCGCCTCGCCCCTCCCCCATCCGACCCTCCCCCATCCGACCCTCCCCCATCCGCCCCTCCCCTACTCGCCTCTCTCCCTCTCCATCCACCCCCAACCCCTCCCCCCATCCAGCCTCCCCCAGGCCCCGACAGGGCTCACTGGCTTAAGGTCGCAAGGGCTCCGAGCTGGCTGGCGCCTGCTCCTATGTCATATTCGGCCCATTAGCAGTTCCCCTGCGGGAGGCAACAGGTGGATTCCACCATGAGGCACATCCGGCACAGGAACGTACGAGCCAGAGCCGGTGATGGAGGCGGGAGGGAGAACCAGGCATGGATCCCATGGTCCCTGAGTGCTGCGCAGCTGGCGCCGCGGCCGGTTCGCGCGGTGGAACGTGCAAATCTGGCGAAGGCGGTGTTGCCAGATGCCGGCTTGATGGGGCAGTGAGAGGGCCTTGACGCGAGGCGGGGGGTGTTGCGGGCGGCGCAGGCGCAGGAGGCAAACGGCCGCATCGTGCGGGGCACCGTGGAGATCTACCACAACATCTGCGAGGTCCTGCTGCCGACGCCCGCCAAGAGCCACTACACCTTCAACCTGCGGGACCTGGCGAAGGTGATACAGGGGCTGATGCGAGCAGACCCTGCCACGATGGACAGGCCGGAGGAGCTGGTGTGCCTCTGGCTGCACGAGATGCTCCGCGTGTTCCAGGACCGCCTGGTGGACTCCAGCGACCAAACGTGGTTCCAGGGGCTCGTGAACAAGAAGCTAGGGGAGCACTTCGGCGTGGAGTACAAGGAGGTGGTGGAAACCGACCGGCTGATATACGGCGACTTCATGGACAGCTCGCAGGACACGCAGGTGTATGCGCAGATCAAGGACATCCCGTTGTTGGTGAGCACCATCACGGAGTACCTGGAGGACTACAACACGATGTCGGACAAGCCGATGGACCTGGTGCTGTTCCTGGACGCCATCGAGCACATCGCGCGCGTCGGCCGCGTCATCCACCTGCCTCTCGGCAACGCGCTTCTGCTGGGGGTAGGAGGCACTGGGCGCCAGAGCGCTACCAAGCTTGCGACGTATATGCAGGACTACGACCTCTTCCAGATAGAGATAACCAAGGCCTACAGCTACTTGGTGCGTACCTGCCCCTCTCGCGCCCTCCCTACACCCTTGACAGGCGTCTCCCCGCGGACCCTTCAAATACACAGCGCTCATTGGCCGAGTGAGTACCTCCCTACACCCTTGACAGGCGTCTCCCCGCGGACCCTTCAAATACACAGCGCTCATTGGCCGAGTGAGTACCTCCGAAGAGGCGCTGCTGTGGATGCCAGGGCCCTGGCTTCCCTCTCCGCCGCCCGTCGAGAATCCTCCGCGCAGATGGCCTACCCTACGTGCTAACCAAGGGCTGTGGAGGATGTGTAAGCGGAGTCGGTGACGTGCCAGGAACACGGCCAGACAGCTTTCCTGCAGTCACGCGCCATGTGACACATGTGCTAAGAAGCGAGTGTCATGTGGCAGATTTGCTAAGCGCGTGTCTCGACTCCAGACCCTCCGTGTGGCTCGCCGTCGGAAGCTTTGGTTGCTGCCGAGACCATGTTGCATGGTGCTGTTGAGCCTAGGCAGGGGGTCATCAGGGGGCAGGACTGTTGAGCTTAGGCAGGGGGTCCTCAGGGGCGCAGGACTGTTGAGCCTAGGCAGGGGGTCCTCAAGGGCGCGCAGGACTGTTGATCCTAGGCACGGGGTCCTCAGGGGCAGGAGTGTTGAGCCTAGGCAGGGGGTCCTCGGTGGGTGCGCCGGGGTTGCAGGACTGGAGAGAGAATCTGAAGGCGTTGGTATTCACTGCGGGGCTTGACGCGAAAGACATCACCTTTCTGTTCACGGACAGCCAGATCCAGATGGAGTCCTTCCTGGAGGACCTGAACAACCTGCTGAACACCGGGGAGGTGCCGAACCTGTTCAACGCGGAGGACCACGAGAAGATCACGCTGGAGATGCGGCCGCTGCTGGTGCAGAGCGGGCTGCCGGTGACGAAGCAAGGCCTCTACACGCACTTCGTGAACCGCGTGCGCAACCACCTGCACATGGTGCTGTGCTTCTCGCCCATCGGCGACGCCTTCCGGCAGCGCCTCCGCATGTTCCCGTCGCTGGTGAACTGCTGCACCATCGACTGGTTCAGCGACTGGAGCAACGACGCGCTGACGAGCGTCGCGTCCAGCTTCCTGCAGAAGGATTTCGCGAAGGAGAAGCTCGGCCCGATTGTGAAGTCCATGGTGCACATGCACGAGAGCGCCAGCGCGCACGCCAAGACCTTCTACCAGCAGCTGCGCCGCGCCATCTACATCTCCCCCTCCATCTTCCTGGAGCTCATTCAGAACTTCACCTCGCTCGTCCAGGAAAAGCGGGCCGAGTACGAAAAGCTCCGCGAGCGAATGCAGGTGCCGCCACCTCCCACCCTGGTCCCTGACGCACTGAATGCAGGTGCCGCCACCTCCCACCCTGGTCCATGACCCACTGAATGCAGGTGCCGCCACCTCCCACCCTGGTCCCTGACGCCGAATGCAGGTGCTGCCACCTCCCACCCTGGTCCCTGACCCGCTGAATGCAGGTGCTGCCACCTCCCACCCTGGTCCCTGACCCGCTGAGTGCAGGTGCCGCCGCCTCCCACCTTCGTCCACGAACAGCTGGACCCCTGTTCTCCTTCTCACCCCGTGCCCAACCCCCTTTTTCCCTGCTCCTGCCGCTCACCAACTGCCCCCCCTCCCCCCCCTTTTTCCCTGCTCCTGCCGCTCACCAACTCGCCCCCCCTCTCACCCCAGCCCGCACCCTGTGCATGCGCCACAGAATCGCTGCCGAGCGCCGCAGACCCCCCAGCGATGGCGCAGGCGTGTAGCAAGGGCGACGTTTGAGGGAATGTGGGGGAGAGGTGGCAGACGGGACGGGACAAGCTGATAAAGACGGCGAAAGACGTGGAGCAGATGCAGAAGGAGCTGCAGGCGCTTCAGCCGGTGCTGGCGACCACGGCACAGGAGGCGGAAGAGATGATGCAGACCATCACGCACGACAAGGCGGAGGCGGAGCGCACGAAGGAGATGGTGGGGGAGCAGGAGAAGACCGCCAACCTGAAGGCGGCGGAGGCGAAGGCCATCGCGGACGACGCGCAGAAGGACCTGGACAAGGCGCTGCCGGCGCTGGAGGAGGCCCTGTCGTCCCTGAAGAACCTCAGCCGCAACGACATCGTCGAGGTGAAGTCCATGAGCAACCCGCCGGAGGGCGTGAAGATGGTGATGGAGGCGACGTGCATCATGTTCGACGAGAAGCCCGTGATGCGCAACAACCCGGGCGACGTGAAGCGCAAGATCGCGGACTACTGGGAGCCAGCCAAGAAGATGCTCGTGGATCCCAACCGGTTCCTGGAGTCGCTAATGTCGTACGACAAGGACAACATCTCGGACCCGATCATCCGCAAGATCGAGGCGTACTACAACCTCGAGACCTTCACGCCCGAGCGCGTCGCGCACGTCTCCCGCGCTTGCACTTCGATCTGCATGTGGGTGCGCGCCATGTACAACTACCACTTCGTCAACATGGCCTTGATTCCGAAGCGCGCCGCGCTGAAGGAGGCGCAAGGGCAGCTGGACGACACCCTCGAAGTTCTCGCTCAGGCCCAAGAGCGGTGCGCGCCTTACGCCTCGCTTGTGCAGTTGCAGCTGGCGGCTTTTCGCCCTCCGCGATCACGTCTGCCCCTGACGTAATCTGCTGCAGTGGCATGTCCTCCACGACAGTTGACACCTCGCCCGCTCCAGCAACAATGGGTCCCCCGATGCCTGCTGCGGCAGCCTCAGCAACAGCAGACAGCTGACCGAAGGGAACTGGACACGTTCCTTTAGCCCAGATCGAAGCCCGCCCGAATCGAAAGCGCCTCTGACTTTTCTGACTGCTGAATCGCCCACCACCAATTTCTCTGCTTTGAAGAGCTTGTCACCTAACTTTTTTACAGCAGCGCCCCTGGTTCCTCGACTAGCGCGCTGACCAGGCGAGTCTACCTCCTGTTCGACATTAGGCGAAGCCTTTCTTTTGGCAGCAGGAACTTTTTTTTTCGCTTTCTCAAGCCCAGCGTCCGTCTCTTTTTGTCTCTTTTCGCGTTGTAATTTCTCTCTCGACTCGCATTTTCTTCAATAGTCCAGTAGGCCCTCATGCACGCAGCACTACAACAACTATTCCCCTAAGTATATCTAAGAATTCCTAAAATCTCCCAAACATCTCCTAAGCTCCTGAGCCATTCGCACTGCCGTCTCCGTGGCACCTAGAGGCTCTACGGAGCGCGGTGCGACTGGCGACGGCGCGCCCTGCCTCCGCCCTGTGAGCTAGTGGACACGAACCCTTGGTGCCACCTCGTTCCCCCCCCTCACACAACCGGACCAGAGCCCGGCAAAGGCTAACCACGGTGGGGCGTGCTCGCCACTGAAGGCGTCCTCCAGCGCGTCCCCGTGCCGGTGAGCTCCTCTCGCTTGGAGGAACCGGTCTGGGGAAGCTGAGAGGAGCCCGCGGCGGAGTGTGCGCGCTGCTCTCAGCCGCGCGGCCCCTCGAGCTTGCCCGGGCTGACGCGCAGGGAAGGGGAGCTACCTGGCTTGCGGCAGGCTGTGGGAGGTGGAGCAGAGCGTGGCCACACTGGAGCGGAACCACCGGGAGGCGGTGCAGAAGCTGGCGGACCTACAGCAGCAGGTGCGGGACTGCCAGATCAAGCTGGCGCGGGCCGAGAAGCTCATCTCCGGGCTGGGCGGCGAGCGCAAGCGCTGGAACGACACCATCCAGTCCCTCACGGAGTCCATCGGAAACGTGGTGGGCGACATGGCGGTGGCGGCGGGCACCATCGCGTACGCCGGTCCCTTCACGCCGGACTTCCGCTCCACCATCTACCAGGAGTGGCGCGGCGCTCTGCAGCACCACGAGCTGCCCCACACCCCCGATTGCAGCCTGGTGTCCATGCTGCAGGACCCGGTCAAAGTGCGCGCCTGGCACATCGCCGGCCTCCCCTCCGACAACGTCTCCACCGAAAACGGCATCATCGTCGCCAAGTCCCGCCGGTGGCCCATCATGATTGACCCCCAGGTGCGCCCGTGCCGACCCCAGGCCCCCCGCATTCCTCTCTGGTGGTGCTCACCACTCCCATCTTCCAGGCCCCCACACTGACCCCAGCGGGACAACCGCCTACAACCGCAGACCATAATATCCCGCGCATTGTTGGCCACACCCTGCAGTGTGAGGTCTGCAGGCATGCTGCTGCTGATGAGGAGCAGGAGCAGGAGGAGGCTGGCTTGAGGCGCTGACCGGGTGCCGGGTGCGGAGGCACCAGGGCCAAGCCAACCAATGGGTGCGCAACATGGAGCAGGAGTCCGGGCTGGAGATCATCCGGCTGGCGGATCCGGAGTACCTCCGCACGCTGGAGACGGGGATCCGCTTCGGGCGCGCCGTGCTGCTGGAGGATCTGGGGGAGGGCCTGGACACCACGCTGGATCCCCTGCTGCTGAAGCAGCTGGTGAAGCAGGCAGGTAGCTGGCACATCAAGCTGTCCGACAGCATGGTGCCCTACCACCAGGACTTCCGCTTCTACATGACCACGAAGCTGCCGAACCCGCACTACCCGCCAGAGGTGTCTATGAAGGTTTCGCTGCTGAACTTCTTTGTGACGCACAAGGGGCTGGCGGACCAGCTGCTGGGCATCACAGTGCGGCAGGAGCGGGTGGACCTCGCGGAGATGAAGGTGCACCTGGTGCAGATGTCCGCCAAGCTCAAGGCCGAGCTCAAGGACATGGAGGACAAGATTCTCTTCATGCTCAGCAACTCGCAGGGTGCGCCCTGCCCACATGCCCCCTTGCCACCCCCCACCCTCCGCTCGCTCCCACATCTCGCGCACGCCCACACAGGTCCTAGGTCCGTCACTTCAAAATATACAGCTTGAAGTTATATTCAATCAGGTGGCACCGATCGAATTATAGATATATACTTCCTTGAGGAAGTAATCATAGATTGACAAAAAATGGATGCGTTGCAAATGATGGCGCAATATGTGCATGCATGCAATACCTTGAACTGTCTTGTCAGGGGCTTCTTGGCTGGCTTCGGCAGTAGAGGCGTTGGCGCAGGCGGCGCCCCTGACTCGGCTTGCTGGCCGCCCTGCGCGACGCAGGGAACATCCTGGACGACGAGTCGCTCGTGGAGACCTTGGCGCGGAGCAAGGAGATGAGCAACGAGATCAGCCAGAAGGTCTCAGAGGCGGAGGTGACGGAGCGGGAGATCGACCAGACCCGGAGCATGTACGACCCGGTGGCCAGGCACGCCTCCCTGCTCTTCTTCATCATCAGCAGCCTCACCGCGGCCGATCCCATGTACCAGTACTCCCTCACGTGGTTCATCGAGCTCTTCGTGAAGAGCATCGGCAACAGCTCCAAGAGCACCGACGTGGTGCAGCGAGCGAACACGCTGATCGAGCACTTCACCTACTCCCTCTACGCCAACGTGTGCCGCTCCCTGTTTGAGAAGCACAAACCTATGTTCAGCTTCATGCTCTGTGTCAAGGTCCACCCACCTTCTCCTCCCTGCCCCATCCCTGTTTGAGAAGCACAAACCTATGTTCAGCTTCATGCTCTGTGTCAAGGTCCACCCACCTTCTCCTCCCTGCCCCATCCCTGTTTGAGAAGCACAAACCTATGTTCAGCTGCATGCTCTGTGTCAAGGTCCACCCACCTTCTCCTCCCTGCCCCATCCCTGCTCGTTCGCCCTATTACTGCCCCGCTGTTTGCATGCCTCTGCCTGCCTACTTGCCTCTCACTGGCCCGACCATCCCATCGATCTCTCGCTGCGTCCCCCTGCTGCTGCGTCTCTCGCTGCGTCCCCCTGCTGCTGCGTCTCTCGCTGCGTCCCCCTGCTGCTGCGTCTCTCGCTGCGTCCCCCGTTTGCTGCCCATCCGAGGGGTCACGTGGATTGGTTATGCCAACATGTGCACAAAGCCTGGAAGGACTTCTCTCTGTTTGTGACATGCCTCTGACCCCCTGGTGCTGCCTATAACCCCCTGGGTGCTGCCTGTAACCTCCCTGTTATGCCTGCCCCCCCCGCTGCTGCCTCCCCCGCCCCGCTGCTGCCTGTGGTGCCCTCAGTGCCGCGCTCAGTCTCGTGGCCAGCGACCTCCATGCTCAAGACCCCCTGGTGGTTTCGCTGGTGGATGCGGCAGGTGCTGGAACAAGACGGGAAAATCGACATGGAGGAGTGGAGGTTCCTACTGGCCGGGGGAACATCGACGCTCATCTCGCTGCCCAACCCGGCGCCGTCCTGGCTGACAGAGAAGTCGTGGCTGGAGATACTCAATATGGAGCGCCTCTCCAACTTCGGCAACTTCGCGGGCGACTTTGCGAAGGACATCGAGTTCTACAAGCGCATCTTCGACAGCAACGACGCGCACCTCAAGCCGCTGCACAAGCCCTGGAACGAGAAGCTCAACCACTTCCACCGCATCTTGTTCATGCGGTGCCTGCGCCCGGACAAGGCAAGCCCGCGCCACCCCCCCTCCCTGCCTCCCATCCTCGGCCCCTCCGAGCGAGCTGGGACGCGGCAGACCAGGCAGCCCCCTCCGGACCTCGGCTGACAAGAGGGCGCCCCACGTGCTGCGCAGGTGATCCCGGCGACTCAGGAGTTCATCACGGCGAACTTAGGCAAGGCATTCATTGAGCCGCCGCCCTTCGACCTCAAGATGTGCTTTCAGGACTCGGCCCCCCTCACGCCCCTCACCTTCGTACTCTCGGCAGGTGCGAAGACTCCCCTGCTTCCCCCGGGTCTATGAGGGCTTCTCTGCCGCATCACGCCGCGGGCTAATGTGGGGAGCAATGTGACGAGTGACGGTTCGATGTGCACGCAGCACGTTGTTCCCCCAGCAGCCGCTCCGATTCGGCATCCAGACTGGAAGGCATCTTCCGTGCGAGGACTTCGTGCCCCCTCCTGCGTGTTCCTAGATTTTCAGGTCTAGGATACAAAGATTGCTATCCTCGACGTCCCGAAGATCATCCCCACGAGATGCCGCGCCCAATGTCAAGAGACTAAGCGTCCTGTGACATGCCGACGAGGAAACGTGTAAGATGATATTAGGAAAATTCACTTGCACGTTGTCATTTTTATACCAAATGTACCCAACAAACATGAAAAGAACATAAAAGTATTGAATCACGTATTGATTATTGCCTCACCTTTGGGTAATCGCGATCAAACACTCTATAGGGCAATATGCAGTTGCCACTAACCCGTCCAAGAAACTTTGGACAGGCTTAGATGGCAATAACATCCCATTATTGCGTAGTCGCTCCAACCAAGTTTGACGATCCTCAAGGACACACGCCATCGACCCTGCCACACACACAATCACAATCACAAGGGCGGCACGCGAGGAAGCGGTGGGCGTGCGGCCTGAGCGGTGCTGGGGGCTGGGGTCTGGAGGTTGGGCGAGCAGGCGCGGATCCCATGGCGGACCTGATCAAGCTGGCTGAGGAGATGCGATTCAACAAGAAGTTCGAGAAGGTGTCGCTGGGGCAGGGGCAGGGGCCGAAGGCGGAGCGCCTGCTGACGCAAGGGACGGAGCGCGGTCTCTGGGTGTGCCTGCAGAACTGCCACCTTAGCACGAGCTGGATGCCCACGCTCGAGCAGATTCTGCAGTCGCTCAACGCCAGCCAGGTGCACAAGGACTTCCGCCTGTGGCTCACGGCGATGCCGTCCCCAGACTTCCCCGTCAGCATCCTGCAGAACAGCATCAAAATGACGCTCGAGCCTCCCTCGGGCCTGAAGGCGAATATGCTCCGCTCCTACTCTCGCGTCACCGACAACACGCTCGCCGCCACCCAGCAGCCGGAGGCCTGGCGCAAGCTTATGTTCTCGATCTCACTCTTTCACGCCGTCATTCAGGTGACGATCGCCCTGGCGTCCCCTCCCTCCGTCTTCTTTGACCTTTCTGCCTCCTTGCCTCCTGCACCCTCTGCCGACATGCGTGTCAGGACCCCAGCTTTGGCATTGCCCCCTCGCGCACCGCCAGCCAAGCGTAGCCCTCTTTCCGCGGTGGCACATTCTGCTCACCGTGAGCTTCAGTGGTTTGAAACCACCACTGTTTGTGCAGACAAGCGCCCCTTCCTGAAACCACCGCTGTTTGTGCAGACAAGCGCCCCTTCCTGAAACCACCGCTGTTTGTGCAGACAAGCGCCCCTTCCTGAAACCACCGCTGTTTGTGCAGACAAGCGCCCCTTCCTGAAACCACCACTGTTTGTGCAGACAAGCGCCCCTTCCTGAAACCACCACTGTTTGTGCACACAAGCGCCCCTTCCTGAAACTTCCGATTCCCTCCGCAGATGCTGTGCCCACTGCCATCACCCGCTGTTTTCCAAGCTCGCGAGGGGTCGAGGCAGATGCCGGTGACGCTGACTCGTGGTGGTGAGGTTCGGGCGCTGACATGGCAGGACCGGAGGAAATTCGGGCCCCTTGGATGGAACAAGATGTACGACTTCACAGACGGGGACCTCAATGTGTGCCTTCGGCAAGTGCAAGGCTTCCTGTCCCAGGGGGAGAATGCGGCGATCCCGTACGCCGTGATCCGCTTCCTGTGCGCGGAGATCAACTACGGCGGCCGCGTGACGGACGAGCAGGACCGGCGGCTGATCAAGACTCTGCTGAAGAACTTCGTCAACCCGCAGGTCCTCCAGGAGGGCTACAAGTTCAGTGAGTCCGGGGTGTACTGCTCCCCGGAGGGGAAGGACGTCAAAGGATTTGTCTCCGTCATCAAGGTGCGCGCGATTGGCTGCAAGGCCCGCGCCTGGTCCTCCTGTGACCCGCTCGCATCCATTCTTTCGCGAGCATGCCAGGTGCGCCCGCTGTAGCTCAAATCGCATTGAGCCGGTCGCGGACATTGAGCCAGTTGCGGGTCAACCGAACCTCTGCTCTCAAGGCTACGATGTGGATGTCAGGATGTGAGATGCTCGCACATCTGGCAGCCTTGAGGTCGACGTGGATGAAGATCGGTTTGGGTGCTGCGACCAGGGTTGGGGGGGAGGTGCTAGAGTGGGTTGGGGGTGCTAGAGTGAGTTTGGGGGTGCTAGAGTGGCGTATGTTCACCCGGAAGCTCTCACGGGATGTGAGGCTGCGGCCCTCCCTTAAAAGCCGCGAGGCCAGGCCCGCCCGGACCCTTGTGGGGGGCGCAGGGCCTTGCGGAGCGCCGCCACTGAATGCGAATGCGTCCTGCGCCGCAGGAGTTCCCGGTGGTGCCGGCGCCGGAGATCTTCGGCCTGCACCAGAACGCGGAGATCACCGGGGCCCGCAACGAGACGTTCGAGCTGTTCGCCACGGTGCTGTCGATGCAGCCGCGCAGCAGCCGGGAGGGGGGCAACAACGGGGTCTCGCAGCGAGAGAGCCAGCTGCTGGAGACGTGCAGGGACATCACGAGCAAGGTGCCCGCGGAGTTTGACGTGGAGGTGATTGGTGAAAAGTTCCCCACCACTTACTCGGAGAGCATGAACACGGTCTTGACACAGGAGTGCATCCGCTTCAACTCGTTGCTCCAGGTGATGAAGAGCACCCTAAAAGACAGTGCTCTGGCGTTACGCGGTCAGGTGGTCATGTCCCCGGAGCTCGAGGGCGTCACCCACAGCATCTACACCAACCAGGTGAGCCAATCGCCTGCCAGCTTGGCGCCTATGGCTTCGGACTTTCGCATTCCCGTTTCCATGTCGCTTGGCACGCGCGCTACGGTGCGTTCTTGTCTCGCAGACGACTTCGCGCCCCCTCCCTTGTATGCCTGATGCGACATCTGGAGACGCGGGTGGGTCGCAGGTTCCCGAAATCTGGAGTGCCAAATCGTACCCGTCTCTCAAAGCGCTGTCCGCGTGGATCGAGGACCTGCGGGAGCGCCTGGACTTCATCAAGAAGTGGACGGAGGAGGGCAGCCCGAAGGTGTACTGGGTGTCCGGTTTTTTCTTCCCACAGGCGTTCCTCACAGGCACCCTTCAGAACTTCGCACGCAAATACAAGCACCCCATCGACACCATCTCCTTCAGCTTTAAGGTACCCCATGCGAGTGTATCTGAGCCAGGGCCCCTAAGGATATCACCTCTCATCACCCTCCGATGATGGCATGTTTACCTTCGTTACCCTTCTTCCTGCACTCGTCACTCGGGTCACCATGCTCTCGGAACGCCATTTCTTCTGTTGATGAATTTCATCGAAGTTATTCATACAACTCCCCGGATCCTGCGCTGCCCGACGACCTGAGAGGGAAAGGTTGTGAGAGGGTATGGGCAGGTAGTGGAAATTTTCAACGAACAGGACATTCCCTACGTGCCGACTGATGGATGCTACATCCGAGGGCTGTTTCTAGAAGGGGCGCGGTGGGATCTTCTGGGTGGGTGCCTCACGGAGTCTCGAAACAAGGAGCTGTACACAAAGATGCCGATCATTTGGCTGCGTCCAGAGCACAACCGCGTGCCCCCCACCTCCGGCATCTACTTCTGCCCAGTCTACAAAACCCTCACCAGGCGAGGCTCCCGCAGCCCTTAGCACTTCCCTGTGCAGTATCATGCTGCGAGATTGCAGTGCATATCTGAAGGTCAGAGTTGGCGTGATGGTCAATGCAGGCATGGAACGCTCTCCACAACTGGTCATTCCACCAATTTCATCTTGTACATGGAGGTCTCAACAAAAGAGAAGGCAAGCCATTGGATCAACCGCGGCGTGGCGCTCTTCACTTCTTTGCAGTAGTCTCGATGTTGGTGGTGTGTGTATGTTGGTTTGTGTTGTTGAGATGAGTTGCCATTGCAGCCCCCCAAAAGAAAATGTCGTAGATTAGCACGCAGTTGCGTAGGCATTTAGTTGGTTTCCACAGAATTTTTGCCCCAGCCGGTGATGGGCTCAGGTCCAAGCGCCGCAACATCTGGTATTCTTCAGTTGCAATGAGGATGATGTACCCATCCGGTGGCAAGCCAAGATGTAGAGCAGTGTCCTATGAGCTGAGCAATTTCCGGCGTTCCTCCGTGTATCATATAAGTACTGCAGCCAGCCTAGTGCACGGCACCCTCCCCTGTTCGCTGCAGCAATGAACTTGAAGCGTCGCAAATGGCATTACTGGCAATAGGGTTGACCTAAAGAATTATTGGTTGGTAAATAGAACCAAAGTGCTCAAAGGTGCTTCACTCGGTCTGTGGCTATTTAATAAGGTAGTAATCCAGAGAACACAAGTGTTACGAAAAGATAAAGGTGAAGCCTTCTCTAGGCTGTTTTCAGATTATGGAAATGTATGTGCAATTATGAGTGGTGTTGTTGGAATAGTTTCTCAGGCGCGAAATAGTTAGCATACACATCACTCTGATAAAGGAGATTGCAGTTATCACAAAGAGACATGTTCTAGGGACAGGATTTGGATAACAGTACTGACATCGGTTGAAAAAAAGCATTACAAGTACATGCATCGATGAATGCTGTCTCAAACAAACTGCATGTCCCAAAGTCTAAATACTCCTTTAGTATTGCACCTCACAACATGAATCAATAATTTTCCATCTTTAGTATGCGAAAATAGGTTTTTGTGTGTGGTATATGTCGGTTTTTCACATGGGGTGTCCATGCTGTGTGGTGTGACTGCATTCATGGCATAACCATGGACCAACGGGTACCATCCATCGACCGTGAGCCACTGGGGGCATGCCAGCAGGGTCCGCTCACTCCGTAACCCAGAGACCAGCAGTTGTTTGGCGATGATCGGTCACATCGTTTCATCTTTCCATGCTCCTTTGCATTTGGGTTGGGAATATGTATGAGTGTGTGGTATCTTGTCACGGCCCCGCCCTGCTCTTGATTTGCTTCTCACGTCCGCTGGGATGATGGCGGGCTGGCGTTTGTTGGCCGATCTCATGCCGTTCAGTGTGGTATATGTCGGTGTTGTTTCATTAGGTTTTGGTGCAATGTGCACATAAGTAAGTGCTTCGATCGCAGTCGGTGCATACGGTGGGCAAATGATCCAATGCCAACTTTCACGTAGGCAACTGGTTTTCAAAAGAGATTGCTGGATGATTTAATTCGGCATGTGCGTAGGCAAACATTTCTAATAGTATGCGCATATAGGCAAATCATTGTAGTTGCCTACGCGCATACCGCGACCATTAAAATCATTTGCCTAGAGCTTCCGGGGCTGACCCCCGCAAAATCCAAGTCCTAGGGGGCGCTCACCCCCCAAGGGTAGAATGCAAGTCCTAGGGGGGGGTCTGAGCACAGCCCCTTGCCTCAGAATAACTCCAGTGTTCAACGAAAAAGTCGGGAACGATGTTCAAAAATTCGCGCCTGCGGCGCATAATAATATAACATGTGAGGCGATAGCGCGGGGCACTCCCACCCCCACCATCCTTGCGTGACTAGTCCGCGCCCGTGATGGTGGTATCGCCCGTCCCACGCGCGCGATGGTGGTATCGTGGGACAATCCCGCCCGCCCCACGCGCGCGATGGTGGTATCGTGGGACACTCCCGCCCGCCCCACGCGCGCGATGGTGGTCTCGTGGGACACTCCGCCCGCCCCACGCGCGCGATGGTGGTCTCGTGGGGCACTCCTGCCCGCCCCGCGAGCGTGATGGGGGTATCGTAGGGCACTCCCGTCCCCCGCGAGCGTGATGGTGGTATCACAGGGCACGTATCGTGGGGCACTCCCACCCGACCCGCGCGCGTTATGGTGGTATCGTGGGGCACTCCCGCTCGCCCCGCGCGCGTTATGGTGGTACCGTGGGGCACTCCCGCCCGCCCCGCAGTGTGCGCGAGTGCAAGTTCTAGGGGGGGGGTGCTGACCCCCCAACGGCAAAAAGCAACTCCTAGGGGGGGGGTGCTAACCCCCCAAAGGCAAAATGCAAGTTCTAGGGGGGGGTATTTCTAGAACCTCTGCTGGGACCCCCCCCCCGCTATCAATCCTCGGAAGCTCCTACGCGCATACTGCAATTAAACTCGTGTCCCCACACAGTAGGACGCTTATTTCAACTGAATCATATGTGTCTACGCGAAGGCTTTCTCGTAAAGCAGTTATTGCCTACGGGCATAACACGATATCGTGTTTGTATTGCCTACACGCATACTGAATTAAATCCAAGAAGCAATCCGCAAATTATAGCCGTTTTCGTGCATACTTACGCACTGTTAAAAGTTCATCAGCATTTCAGTATTTTAATTCGCCTTTTAAGTGTTCGTGTCGCGCAGTTTGATATTTATTACTCTGCACAATTTAGAACATAAGAGCGTATAATTAACTTTAGCATTTAAAATCAAATAGCGTACAGAACTTGAGTACATCATCACAAAGCTGAGCACAGCTTCGTATGCTGCAGATTCGCTACCGCCCATGACTTTGTCCGCTTGCGCACCAAGCGGACTGAGAAATGGTAAAGCACGCGGTATATAACTTGGGTGTTTAGACAGTTTAGACTTTTTTGCAGTTCTAGTTCCCATTCGTCCCAGCCAATTCCCACAGCTGAATTGCTGGCCTTTGACCGAACCAAACAGACTCAAAGACATTGGACAGTTGACAAACGTGGTGGTCTGAGATGCGGTGTATCAACTTTCCGTGAATAATTATCCTCGGATTCAGTGCATCATTCTATTGATCAGGGTTCCGGACTGCGAGTGTTTACAATATATGGGCGCATAATGCTGTCCACTGCAGTACCCTGCTCAGACGATCAGTCAGAGTAGCAGTAACTGACTGTGTGCCTGTATGCACACAAGAGTATGACTTTGCGCCTGTATGCACACAAGATGATTAATCCTTGCACTTATAGTATGTGTGCAAGCATGATTTGGGAGCTTCAACGAGACTGCCGCCCAATTATGTATCCGGAATGACTTTCAGCTGATGACTCCTGAACTGCTTCCCTCATAATATCTATTCTGAATGCATACAAAATACAACAAACAGACAGTGACATCAGAGTAACTTAAATTTCATACATCTCACGGTAAAAGTTAGAGGGTGTTCACTTCTGTTCCGGACGAAGCGTGATGGATGCTAAAACGGTTGCCAGTGCCGATCTGTCGCACACGGACATATATGCTTACAAGAGACAAACAGATTTGTCCCAATCGCACCGCTCGTATCGGTCTACATATCAGCCTTAATCATATAAGGTGAGGTCCTGTGCATCATTCTGATCTCAACATCCTACACACGGAACTCTTTGACCTGGCTCTGCTGCTTGACGCTTAAGCCACCTGCAACCATAATCAGTACGTACGTTTTCTCATCTCGATATCGCAACGTGGCAAACAAAACAAAAGTAGGCGCACGTTATTGTGGTATGAGGCGTGAAGATTGGTCGTCGAGGCCGACGAAAAGAAACACAAAAACCCTTAAAACTGGCCGGTTACTCCAACGTTAGCAGCAAGATAGTGTCCAACGGTATAAAGCGTCTTACAAGAAGTGTTTCCCCTTTCGCCGACTATTAAAACTTCGCAACCCAACTATCCGGAAGTCAGCAGCCTGGCCAGGACTCAGTTGGACGTACACCAGTGGGCGTGCCTTGGAACGTTTGTCGATCAACGCATATGCCGTCGAACGAGGATCTTTTTGGGTTCCCGGAACTTTCCTGGGGTTCAAGCAAGACAACGAAGAGACGCAAATAGAGGTACACCTTGATTTATTTATCAGTTTTGCCGGCACCGATAATATTCTTATACAGTTTATCAGCGTCCTGCAGCTCTTTCGGCACAGTGGTGCTTCGAGGCGGTGGCGGAGGTAGTCCGATTGAGTCAATCTCACTCTGTGATAGCTTCGTCTTTCCGAGCAAAACGTCCAACAGCTTTTTATCTTCAGCTTTGGCCTCCTATTGTACAACCACGTGTATCTGAATAAGCTATACGCGCTTAGCAGGCTAAGAATGCAAATATAACTTTCCCTCCTTTCCTTGAAAGTCCCGTCTAAAATTTGGAGTATTGCATGTCGACACATAACGCAACTCGTTATGCGCAAAGGGGCAACGAATAAAGAAGAGCTTTCATGGCTATCCGCATTTGCACCCCAAAGATACTATGGCGAAAAGCAGAGGCATATGCACTTATTTCGCAGCATGGTAAGCGAGGACCGTAGAAACACATCTGGTGTTTTGATAGCAGGAGAAAAAAATGAATTTTTGCACCTTCGCCGCCGTCAAAGCAAGAACAGCTGCTGCAAACGCACGTCTGCTTGGCCCCTGAAAAAAAAACGTTATCTGCACTTAGCTCGGGATTTCTTCATCTCTGTCGGCAGATCTTTAGCCGAGGAATCCCGTGCAGATCTTTCGCCGTGGAATCCCGTGTGCTTATTCTGTAGCGGGACAGCGAGAGAAAGATGCATAGTTCAAAACAATGCTGCACTTTGATTGGCCCAATTGAGTCGCAAGAACTTGATTCGAACACACGCTGAGGATAGTCGCGTTTAGTTCGCACTGCCGTGTTACGATCATCTCCGAGCTGCTTATTTCCGCACAGCGGGTGGCCGCTAACTCGCGGCACTAGTCAACACAGCACCCAGTAGCTGAAGTGATGCAAAGGAAGGAAAGGGGGCTGATAAACCGTACCTCGACTGCCCGAGGACGAGCGTCACGGTGTCCCAAAGCTGGCTTAGTGGACTTCTTCGGGACGGATGCGCGTTCTCCCAATTCACAACGAGGGGTTACCTGAGAAATTTTAACCACTTGAACATGGCTAGGCATAAATGTTCGAAACATGATTATAATAATTTAGCAAGAATCTAACGACTTGACAAGCGATTTGGGTATAACGTGAAATTCGAAGTGAAGAGCCGATGAGAGACGTACCAAATACTCCAAAATTATTGGCACTATAATTTCGGTTTGTCCGCCTGCAATCAGATGATCAGATCACAGCCCCCCAGCCGGCCTGTCCAAAAATTTCCCCCCCTGACGGTTCGAATTTTCCCCCTGTGTCAGCCCCTGTCTTGACGTAAGACAGTGGGATTAAGTGACGAAAGATCGCGGCGAAAGATCTGCACGGGATTCCTCGGCTAAAGATCTGCCGACAGAGATGAAGAAATCCCGAGCTAAGTGCAGATCGATGGGGGTGCCCAACTAAAGTTGAGCCGTCCAAGGTTTTTAGATTGGGAACATCGGAAGGTCCTAAGAGATTTCTGGGGAGCGACAAAGGACTGGATCGTACTTCGATCTCTGAAATCGTATATGGACTGTCGGATTCGGAGAATTACCACTGTTAAAAATGAACGGACCAGTTTAAGTTGTGCAGCTCTACAGATCGACGCAGCAGCATCAGCAGCACTCCGCTGTCATCATCGAATTCGATGGAACAGTCATAGTCATCCGATCGAGGTTCCGCCAATATTCTCAAGACTGCCATGTCACTTTCACAAGTGAAGTGAAAGGGACGCTTGGCTCTTCGTCTTGCGTTCGGTTGGTCACTTCGACTTGCGTTGGTGAGGTTATAAAAAATAAACTTCCGCTGTAATACGGTATGTGCTCGAAAAATGCACGTAGTAGTGTGGTGTGATAAGTACGACCGGGTTCTCGATCTTTTGCGAGAAACTCTCTAGCGTAGCATTTCGTGATTCTGATACAGTGTCACGCATCCATCAATGCACCGCACGCCATTGATTTGAGTGATCTCTTAAAAAGTTGAATAATCTTAGTTCTGGACGATATATCACACAAAATCCAGGGCGCGTGGACGCAACATGGGGTGCTTCACGTATCGCTTGCCCGTGCTCTTGAGAACGCTGTCGGCCTTTCTGATTATGACCACATGCAATTGCAGTCGACACCACTTTGCAGGAAGCTCGCGACCGCTAATGTTATCGAACCTGATCGAAGACTTGGCAATGAAGCCCAAAGTCAAACCGCCGTTCAACGATGACTACCCTTTTCTCGGGTCAATGAGAGGGGATCACCGTGTGGTGGTGGATGTCGGACTGAAAGACGGTATCGAAACTCGGATGGCGGTCGAGTCCGGGTTTGTGGTGTACTCCTTTGAGCCGGCACCGGACCACTGTGAGGAGACCAGACGCAAGTTGAGGGAACGGAACTTGACCTATCACGACGTCCAATTGGACCGACTAGGTGAATTACTCAGTCCTCTACCTGAGCCTGAACCTGGTAAAGGTATCAGCTACTTGTTTTGCGTGGCGGCCGGGGCAGAACATGGATGGAAAACATTTTATCAGGATCCGACAATGGCTGGATATGGAAGCTCATTTCACGACCCGGTCGCAAAACACTGGGCCACCGAAATTGATAAGGAGCCGGGGCTAAAAAAGTACATCTTCGACGTTCAAGTTGTCCCCATATCACAGTATGTCAAAACTGATGTTTACTTTTTAAAAAGTGACACCCAAGGTCATGACGTTGACGTGTTGAAAGGAGCCCGCGAGCTCTTCGAAAGACACGTTGTTCGTCTTGTTGGGGTCGAATTTTGGCCAAAGGGCTTGATAAGTGCAGGGCAGTCACCTGGGTCCCTTATGGACGTGCTCCACTCCTATAACCTATTGTGCTTTGATCAAGCAGGAGGATCTAACGCCGATAAGCGTGATGAGCTTGTTCATCATCCTGAGGACTTTGCGTCGTTCATGAAGACTGCAAATGGAATAGGGGGAATTAAGGGGCGTTGGGGTTGGTACACTGACTTTGTGTGCCTGAACATTGCTTCGGTATATTCGCATCGTTAAGAGACTGAAATCAATAAGTTGAATATTTCAAAATAAGATGCCACTGTACCGTAATTTAAGGGTGTTTGCAGTATTTTGCTATTGATGGAGGATGCTTCCATAGTGGACAGGAAGGTAACACGACTAACGGACTTAAATGTTTTTCTATTTGCTTTCCACAGAGTAGTGACTGCTCGTGAAAACGTCGTAGTACTATCGAGCTGGTCGCATCCACGGTTTCCACTTCCTTTATCAAATACTTGCACTATCTACTAAACGTGGCAGTTCGCACATGCCCTAACGTGGTGCCGTGTAACCTCAAGCCCGACCTTGTTCCTCATCTTGACCTTTTCTGAGGACCAAACACTACAATTATCTCGTAACTATGAGGAACTTGCTCATAGGGCACACAAAGTTTCAAACGACCCTTAAACTCGATAGCACCGGATCGAAGAGCACGTGCGTTGTAAGACTTATGTCGTATCGTTTCGTTACACCGCAAATGATAAAGAAACACATTATGCTGGATTCAGTGACCCGTAGGTCATAACTTACTCTGACTCCCGATAGCTGTACCAGTACTCGTACAGTACTAGGTGACAAATACCTAGGTCACAGACCGCCTTATATTCGTTTATCTTTATAATCAGTTGACACTGGTATGAGAAACTATTCAGTGACCGCCCGATATAACACAGTAAATTATATCTCACAGGTTATGGGGTATTACCCCGCTTTTATCACTGCTGACTTTGCCATGATTGGCTAAGCTTTTCCGCTTGGCGGGGCGTTGGGGCCTCGCGAGGTGTTGAATTGGCCACTTTAGGGCGTGCGGTTTGCGCCGAGTTGCGGTGAGATTTCGAGTTGGGACTTTCGGCAACTTCTTCGAGTGTCCGCGTTGGATTTTGTTTTAGACTTGGCTTGATCACCCCTGTCAACATCTCCTTGGCCGTCGCGTATTCGACTTCGTTGATTTCGTTCGACCCCATCTTCTCCTTACTCCGCAACTGCATTACGGTCGCCCGCCACCTTACAATTTGCACCTCGCCTTTTCCCCAACCCCCCTCCTATAGGAATTTATTCTGATGACTTCATCCTCCGTTGGTACACCGGCCGTGGGCGCTAGAATGCGCCTAGACTCTATTTTTGCTAGAAATGTGGGTGCTCGCTATAAGAGCACCCCGCAGTCAGCGAAAGTTGTACTCGCTGCCGCTGACAAGACACGCGGCGATGCCGTTTTGCAATCATCCTGGGACACTGACGTCGTTAAGCGTGTTGCAAAGGACACCTTAGGTACTAAGGCGTCCTCATTTTCCGGAAGTGAACCTCATCGTCAGCTTCTTTGGGATTCCTTAGTGACCGCCTTGGAGGCGTCCTTTGTCAACAAGGACAACGCCAACGAGGACATCTTTGACCTCGTGGACGTCACCAAAGAGGTTCACCCGATCTTCAACGACATTTTACTTCGTGCGTTGGTCTCTTTGACAACGCCCCACTCTCCAGCTCGAAGGTGGGTTGACGCTTCGGCTCGGATCTCTCCGCGCGACGGTAAGCGTGCCCTCCTTGAGGTCACCAAGCGGCTGCTGCCGCCTGGGCATCGGCCGCTCCGCCATCACGAGGAACTCTTAAGCATTTCTTTTGGGTCCTCTGTTGATCCAGAGCCTTTAGTGGCCCAATTTGACGAGTGTCCGTAAGGCTATCGCGGCTAGCGGAGCGGGTCCCCTGGACGACGAATGTTACGGATCGAAAGATGACAGACGCCCGCAGTCGCGATGTTGGTACGTCGTCGTCGATGTCACACGCATGGTCGATCATCGATCTGTAACAGTCCGATCTGTACGAGTACCACTGAAATGCGCGAAAGGATCATCATCCTCCGCGTAGCTCAGTTGGTTAGAGCGTCGCACTAGAGAAGCGAACGTCACGGGTTCAAATCCCGTCGTGGAGCATTTTCGCCCATGACGATATATGATTTGACCCGGCTCGTACAGTGAAAATCCCCGCACCGATTTCAAACCCTAACATTGGTATCGAAGCGACGGTTCGGAAACCGCCTCAGATGTAACGGCATAAGGCACACGATGTGACCTACGCTAAGATCGCGTATGCTCGGGCACGGTGATGTGACCTGCGCTACGATCGCGTATGCATGGGCACGATGTGACCCGCGCTGATGACGTGGACACATTCCACACAACCCCCGGTACGAGCGGACAAGGTTGGCTGCCACGTCATCACATCTGAGGTCGGACCTCTGAAAAGTAACTCGACACGAATGTCGTGAGGTCACGACACTTTAAAGAGGGGAGATATGTTACGGATCGAAAGATGACAGACGCCCGCAGTCGCGATGTTGGTACGTCGTCGTCGATGTCACACGCATGGTCGATCATCGATCTGTAACAGTCCGATCTGTACGAGTACTACTGAAATGCGCGAAAGGATCATCATCCTCCGCGTAGCTCAGTTGGTTAGAGCGTCGCACTAGAGAAGCGAACGTCACGGGTTCAAATCCCGTCGTGGAGCATTTTCGCCCATGACGATATATGATTTGACCCGGCTCGTACAGTGAAAATCCCCGCACCGATTTCAAACCCTAACAACGAAGCAGCCAAGAGACAGCTCCTGGCGGCACTGGACACCGACTTTTACAAGGAGGTTATCACCCCGCTTCGCCTGGACACCGAGTTGGCGAAGGTGAGCATCGAGGAGGTTTACACTCACATTCGAGAAGTGTGGTGGTGTGCAAACCCTAATGGCCCTCCCACCCGCCCCAAGGCAGCCGCGCCTAGCTATCCCGACGCACACGCCTCTCGGAATGGCTTACGCAGGTGGGGAGCCGAGTGACGTCTCGGGCTTCCTCGAGGAGTTCGCTCGCATCATTGGTGAGGCCTCTGCCCTACTTGCCTCACTCCGTCATGACGAGCGCGAGAGTACACGAGACACGCCGCCGCCACGGATTGATTCACACCGTCCGCATGGAGGCGGTGGTGTGAGATTTCCACCGTCCAAATGGCGTGACGAGCGGAACCGTCGGACCGACGGTAAATTTCACGGCCGTAATCGTCACGTGGGATGGAAGCACCGCTTCGGAGCGTCCCCACTCCCGAAGGGCGGGAATTGGCCTCAAGGTATTAGGGCGCAGGGTGCTAGGAGCATCTCGTTTCACTCCGCATCCTCGGCCTTCGTACAGGAGTGCCCACTCTGCCCTGGGCACTTTCACGACACTGCACGTTGCCCTGAGGTGTGTGGTTCGTGCGACGTTGACCTGCGTGATGCCGCCATGGACTTGGACGAGGTGGTTTCGGCCTTCCAGACCGCCTTTGACAACGAGAACGACGAGGAATTCGCTGACCTGTGCCACGAGCACGACCAGCCACTGGTGCGTACCGATCCTGAGCCCTTCACCTACCCGGTGCGGCACGACGTGGGATTACGTGCCCACTATGCGGGCTTGGGTCATGGTGCTTCGGGCGACGGCATGGAGGGTGTGCTCTCGGATGCACGGGGCGTCCTTGAGTCTCTGCGGTCTGCGGCTACGGCTGCACAGGTCGGTGGTGCTACCGCCGCTGGTAAGCAACCACCGCTGCACATCGGTACGCTTTGTCTGTACCGCAGGTGGTGTGCGATGCGCTACCACCTGCCAATCACGAGATCGACGCTGGGCTCCACCCGGTTTCGGCATCGGACCCTGCTTCTTTCGGGTCCCCTTTCGAGGAGCCACTGCGAGTGTCTTTTATGGACCGGGTGATGCCCGCATGCTCTGACACATCCCTTAAATTATGCTCGATTGACTCGGTTCACGAGCCGATTCACACGGGAGACCCTACAAATTTAGGAATCGTAGGTAGGGCCATGTTTGCCTTGTATCTACCTTGTGTCTGGATGGCCAAAAACCACGACCAGACATGGCCATGTTTAGTCAGTTTTTCAGCGGCGCAACACAACCCAAGTAAGGCCATGTTTGGTCGTGGTTTTTGGCCTTACTTACCCCTTACTTACCTTGTACCTACCCAATGTCTAACGCACCATACGTACGCACGTGAATGCATGAATCACTTAGACATTGGGTAGATACAAGGTAAGTATGGCCATGTTTATACATAAACAAGGTAAGTAGGGCCCTACCTATCATGTATCTGTACTCAAGTACAAGGTAAGTATGGCCATGTTTATACATAAACAAGGGTAAGTAGGGCCCTACCTATCATGTATCTATATCCAAGTACAAGGTAAGTATGGCCATGTTTATACATAAACAAGGGTAAGTTTGGCCTTACCTATCACGTGTTTATTCTCAAGTAATGATCAAACATGGCCATGTTTATACATAAACAAGGGTAAGTATGGCCTTACCTATCATGTGTTTATTCTCAAGTACTAATCAAACATGGCCATGTATATATCTACCGCATATCGAATACGATGTAAACATGGCCATATCTACCTAGATATTCGGTCTTTCAACGAATAACAAACACATATTAATGATATGCTTTAACACACACATATTGGATATGCTATGTATGCGTTGCATACTAAGTTTCAATATGTTGCATGCACAACATATTGAAACTTAGTATGCATACCGCAAGTTGGGATGCACTATACTTCCTAGTTGATGCGTTCGTGCTTTGAAAAGTATGCATGTGATATGTGAAAATGCGACAAGGCAATAGCAATTGCTATTCGAAACTATTTTTTACTCGCTACGTAACTACATGCTCGATACGATAGGACACACGAATGCAAACAAGCATGGGTTCTAACGCACAAATGAATACATTATGCAATACAGTTAATACAAACCAATATCGCGTAAGTACTATATTTTCTAATCTACTCCCTAAATATTCACTACATTACTATTTCAAATCCTACTTCAAAACTATTTCGTAAAATACAAACAATAAGCCTATCTACAATCTACAACGCGAGTGTTGGCGTCGTTGATGAGCACGTGCCTTGCTCCTCATAAATTTTCAGCCATCCTATATCAAAGGACAAGGAACCAATCGTTAGTAAATCTGGGGGGAAAAAACAAGCACGCAAACGAAAACAATTCAAAGACAAGGGGTCAAAGGAGAATAGAAGTCGAAGGCGATGGAGTCGTTCGTGGGTTGAATCGCGTTTTCGCCGGTCCAACTCACGAGTCAATCTGAAAAATAGCGCCAACGAAAAAGAGGTTAGTAACGAGGGAAAAAAGGGGGGGGAAATAAGAAGAAAGTTAAGGAGAGTGAAAGTTTAGAGGGGTTGAGTTGGATTCGAACCAACCAAATCTAGTCCAAAGGACTAGCGGGAAAAATCTCCCGTTCACCCCATGTAAACGTTCAATACGCGCAGATCTAACTACATCTGCGCGTAAAAAACACTACGGCACTAGTACTTGCACGCAGGAGAAAATATGAAAAAGCAAGAATGAATTCAGAAGCAACGCATGGAAACAAAAGCAAAAGCGCAAGCAGAATTTTGTACAGTGCAGACAGGCACTGCACTGTACAGATGGTCAACGAGAAGAGGAGGAATTTCGAACTCCAACGTTTACAAGTACCGTGACTGACAACTCGAACTGTGCACTGTACACGTATGGTGACATGACATGACGTCTACGGTGACACGCGGTCACCTCTGCCATCGGCTATCGCAATGTCGCATGTCAACGTGCTATCAGATATCGAGCTATCGATGCCGTGTCTCTCACCCGATCGCGCGACGTTGTCTTTTGTGTCATCACTCGAGTAATGTGTAATCGCCTGGCATCTTCTGGGATAAACTGAAGACTCTCGATTTTCGAACGCCGCGATCTGAACGGTCTGAACCTGTCCGCGAACGGTCGGCGATCTGAACCTGCGCGAGTGGCGATTCCGGGTCATGGGACCCATGTTTTCTCTGTTGCGCTTTCTTTTGTGCATATTTTTTTCAAGGGTTTCCCACTTCTGGACCATTCCTGAATGGCCCATAGAATATTTGAGCAAGCCGTTTTCACCATCGTATTTTGCGAGCAAGCCCCTTTCTTTTGAGCTCAACTTGTTTTTTTCATGAAAATGACCGATTTTTGTCCACGCTTGCCCCTGCACCCTAAGGTATGGTCTAGACATGACCATGTTTGGGTCGTTTCCCCATTGGGTTTTGCATTTGGGGCATTGATTTGGGATATGTGCGCCGCTGAAGATGTCTACCTTGTGTTCGCGTGAATGCTGTTCGAACCGGGCCATACCAGGGCAATTCTACTCAGGTACAAGGTAAACATCTTCAGCGGCGCAACACAAGGTGGTTTACCTTGTTTTACTGCCAACATTGCCCAAAAATGGCCAAGTTTGCCACGTGTTTTTGGACATTGATCAAACATGGTCCGTTTTATGTACGTCTTGGCCCAATGTTGGCAGTAAAACAAGGTAAACCATGTGCTACCAAGGCCGTGTTTCACCATCTCGGCTGTTGAAACTGCTTAGATAGGGCCATGTTTACACCACACTTATGATGGTACAGCAGGTTACGTACGTGGGCAAAAGCGGTTTGCAGGCACAATAGGCGATGACATCCCGCGCACAGAGATTGGCGCAAGGTGGGATTCCGGAGGAGAGACGGAGGGTCAATCCCGCGAAAAGAGCCACTGTTGCATATCGCTTGCCAAATTCTCCGGGTGAGGGCGATGGGTTGTTATTTGATTGCGGTTCGGGATCCCACGAGTGCAGAGGGATCCCGAACCGCAGGCGGTGGCGGAATCGAGCCTCGTGCACCCGAGTGGAATGTGGCCAGACCAAACTGAGCCATGCCGCCATCCTCAGCCGCCGCATCCTGAGCGGAAGCCGCCGCATTCTGAAAGTGCCGTAGAGATGTGGGCTCAGCCGTCACAAAAGAATGTGCCGACAGCTCGCACACCTCCGGGCGACCCTCCATCGTGCAGAGCGACTCGAAGGCATGCTCATCCTTAGCGTCATAGAACCGCTGGAAACGAACAGCCAAGCAGTCAGTCTCATAGTCCTCAACCGCACCACAATAGTGGGCAGAGTGAGGACCGCTAGCTGTTGGGGCATTCAGCATGCCAGTGCTTCAAACCACTTTGTGCACACACCGCATTCCTGCAGTGGGGCACGAAGGCACCACTCTTCTTGTCAAACGAGACAGGAGGAGCGGTGCCAAGTGGCTGAACACCAGCACGATGATGCTTGGCAGCAGAGCGGGGAAGGTGCTTGCCCGCAGGCGGTGGCCCTTCCCGCTTCTGCCGCTTCAGGTCACGAATGTCCTGTTGCATGCGCTCCAGCTGCTTTCGCAGACTGGACAACGCCGCAGCCATGTCAGACGCGCCATCGCCGAACGGGCGTCAGAGACTTTCAGGCCGTGGCGGAACTGCTCCCGCACACGAGCCTGAATAGTCAGGAGAGACACGCCCTGCCGCTGGTCAGCTCGAGCCAGAGAGTTAGCCAAATCACGGTACAGCCATGAATCGCCGAGAGCCTTCAGAAACTGCCGCTTCACCGCGTCCTCCGGCAAGTTGTGGGAACGCTGAACGTCCCTCAACAGGCCATTGAACTCACGGATGCCACGGTCAGGATCTTTGCTGCTGGGGATGCGAACCGCCAGCAGCAACTCAAAAGAGTCAAAGGGTTCCGAGCGTTCCTGGAGCATGCGCACCACCTCAAGGGCAGCGCGCTTGCCATCTCCAGGAACGTCGGACCCAGAGGCCTCAAGCCAATCACGAGCAGGTGAGCCAGGGCGAGCCAGAAATGTCAGAGCCGAGAGCAGCAACTCATTGGCCTCATGCCTAGCCTCAACTGCCATGTCGGTCAAGTCAAACAGGGGAGCAAACGCCGATGATTGAAGCACGAACTGCGTGCGTAACTCATGCATCAATTGTGAAAAAATGTCCACCGCGTCTGTCTCTGTCCCTGCAAAGCGCTCCGATTTGTCTCCTAGAATTTTAGTGGCAACGGTCTTGGCAACTTTTCTGTCGAAATTTTCCCGAGCCAACTGCTTGCATTTGTCCAGAACTTCCCTCGCAGCTGCGGTGGTCGGAGCTGGCAGCTGCGGGGTGTGTGGTGTCGCAGAATGCTGCGCACCCACATCATCGAAAATGGTTTCTAATCTACGGACGCGAGACCGCGTCATGTTGTTTGCTGTGGCAACCATGATAGAGAGACAGGGGAAAGGTCGAGCTAAGCAAGGAGATGGTGTAAGAACGCTTACAGCGGCCAGATAGTTTGTAGAAGTCTCAGCAGCACAGATCGAAAATTACAGGTCGTGAGCGGAACAATGAGAGCGGCCAAAAAGGTGCAACGCGTGGAGCGACCTCGCCAGGGCCAGTGGCGCACGATGCAAATTAACTCTCGCTGCGACGATACTGCTGTAAAATAAAAACAATCTGTCACAAACTGATCTCCTGCGCAGCGAAGGCGAGCACAACGCGTGCCGCCATCACTGCCATGTTAAAAGGCCATACCGCAAGAGTAATACACCACCGCCCAAGTGGGCGCTCAACCTCTCCTACGTCCTACTTAGCCGAACATGGCAACAGCAAGGCGCTGTGCCATCATCAGAATCACCGGAAAGCCGGTGCGGGCCATAACCTGCGAGGAAGACAGATACGCTGTCCGGCTAAGCTCGCTAGGAATCAAACTGATAAATCACATAAACAGTGTCTGGCCGAGGCTTTATGCTCTCGGAAACCCAGACAGTAAACAATGACTGTACTACTGTACTGTACTACTGTACAGTACAGTGCTAGGATGTCACGGACACGAGACGGAAGCAGGGTCAGGCTAGGGGCTAGTCAGAGCCCATAATAACTAAGCCTAAACCCGAAGTCCAGCACCGTCTTCGATACCAGAGAGCCATTCATGCTCGCAGATCAGATCGCGTCGCAAGTAGTAATTGTGAAGCATCCTTGCATGCAAACTGCGGTGGTTCTTGACCCTCGAGCAGATTTCTTCGAGCAGAATGTCCAGGATGAAAATCCTAGCGAGGACGAGCTTGCTTAGTACTTAGGCCTGCAGTACGACATGGCATTTGTGTAGTGTAAATAGATAGCATCAGTTTGTGTATATACATAAACAAGGGTAAGTATGGCCCTACCTATCATGTATCTATACCCAAGTACAGGGTAAGTATGGCCATGTTTATACATAAACAAGGGTAAGTAGGGCCCTACCTATCATGTATCTATACTCAAGCACTAGTCAGGTAAGGCCATGTTTATACATAAACAAGGGTATGTAGGGCCCTACCTATCATGTATCTATACTCAAGTACAAGGTAAATATGGCCATGTCTATACATAAACAAGGGTAAGTAGGGCCTTAATTTAGTAAGGACTATTTTACTCATTTAGTAAGGACTAAATAAGCGTAATAGCCCAAAAAAAACAGATTCCAAAAATATTTTTTTCCAATGTTTTCAAGTACAGCCCAGGTACAGCCCAGGTACAGCCCAGGTACAGGGTAGGTATTGCCCCCTACTTACCCCTTACCTACCCAATGCCCATACTGACCTAACTTTGAGGTGCTGTAACAGGAAGTGTAAAATGTTTTTTCAGTTAAATCTTTGGAGACTGTCCATAGTAAGGACTAAATAAGCGTAATAGCCCAAAAAAAACAGATTCCAAAAATATTTTTTTCCAATGTTTTCAAGTACAGCCCAGGTACAGCCCAGGTACAGGGTAGGTATTGCCCCCTACTTACCCCTTACCTACCCAATGCCCATACTGACCTAACTTTGAGGTGCTGTAACAGGAAGTGTAAAATGTTTTTTCAGTTAAATCTTTGGAGACTGTCCATAGTAAGGACTAAATAAGCGTAATAGCCCCCAAAAAACAGATTCCAAAAATATATTTTTCCAATGTTTTCAAGTACAGCCCAGGTACAGCCCCAAGTACAGGGCAGGTACCGAGTAGCACAACTTTGAGGCCTCAAAAAGTGAGGTTGCCAAAGCCATTCCACCCAAAACTTCGCTCCATATGTCTTACATCGAACCAAACCATCGGTATCAACAATAAAAAACAAACTATCGGAAACTTCATTTCACCCGATTTTGGCTGGTTTTGCCATTTTACTGCCGACATTGCCCAAGTAGGGCCCTACTTGGCTCGAAACACAAGGTAAACACAAGGTTCTAAATTTGTAGGGAGAGCTTTCCGTGATCGACGATGACAACGACTCCGACGGTTTTTCTTATTCTGGAGACGAGATTCCCTCGGCCCCACCGGCTACACGGTCACGTGTCGGTGTGGCAACATTGCCGAGGGTCTTCTCCTTTGCATCTCTAGCCCTGCCCGCACTCATGTGTCTTGCATGTGTGTCAGCGGTTCAGGGTTCGGTGGTGCTCGATCGAGCCCCTGAATTCACCGCAGCGGTACATCCCACTGGGGTGACTGCCAACAGTCTATCTGCCTTACCGTACTGTTTTACTTTCGGCATTCCTTTTCCTTCTTTGGTTTCGGCAGGTTTGAATTCTGATTTTCAATTTTGGGAATTCCTGATTTTGCTCTACGAATCTTTTCCTGCCTCTGGCTTCTGGTCTTGGCTTCTGGATTATGACTCTGGCTTCTGGCTCTGGACACTACTGGTCTCTGGACTCTGGTTCTGGATTATGACTTCTGGACTCTGGTTCTGGTTCTGGATTATGACTTCTGGACTCTGGTTCTGGTTGAACATCTTTGACACTGACGACTTCTTCAACTCTGGTGAACTCTGCAACTTTGTAGACCACTTTGAAAGTGGCTGAGTATCTGCGAGATTGAGCTGTAGGAACTTAGCTTGCAAGCAGTATCCTAGCAGCAGTTTTAGAAAGGGACCGCCCTGGCTAAAGCACAGGCCTCCCTCTAGCAGTTTCCAGCTCCTAGCTGTTTGTTGTTTCGGAACGATTTGCTTTGTCTGTGCTCCGCTCTCTGCCACCTGTAACAGCACTATGTACAGTCACAGGGTGGTGTGCTGGATTCAGTGACCCGTAGGTCATAACTTACTCTGACTCCCGATAGCTGTACCAGTACCCGTACAGTACTAGGTGACAGATACCTAGGTCACAGACCGCCTTATATTCGTTTATCTTTATAATCAGTTGACACTGGTATGAGAAACTATTCAGTGACCGCCCGATATAATACAGTATATTATATCTCACACATTATGAAGTAGGGTCTCGTAGTTATAAGTTTCTCATAACGAATATGTACTGCACGCATTTATCGCACATTGTTTGTACGTGAATCGATTACACCATGAAATTGATTTTTAAACATTCGTTTGTAACGTATGTTCATTGATAACATTGTGACAAAATTTCCGTGCTTTTGATTGAGCTCATCCGTTGCCGCATCAGCTCAGTTTGCAGTCGCGATTGGTGCAACGACGCTAACCTGATAGGTGCTGGATGTGACACACCGTGTGTCACTATCCTCTGTCTGTACTAGTACTCCGTATAGTACGGGTGTCGCAGGTTTAGGGTTTCCGGCTTAAGCCGAGCTTTCAATATGTTATACAACACATAGTGAAAATACCGAAAGTGAATGCATGCTGACCGTAGCCCGATATATTGCTGAAACTATATATCTAACAGGTTATGGTGCGCCAGGCACCTTCCACTACTTTTGGTAGCATGATTGGCTAAACGCCTCCGCTTGGTGGGGCGTCGGGGGCCCAATTTGATGGTTTCGACATGAGGACTCGCGGTTGAGTGCGTGCGTCGTTACGGAGTGACTTTGTTTATCGCTGCAACGTACCCTACGTGATTTTTGGATGTCCACGTGATTTCCGTTCGACTGGAAGTTGATCACTTCTTGTCGCGGAATTCTTGCGCGACGTGTACTTCGACTTCCGCATTTCTACGATTGGGACTTCACAGTTATTTACGTTACGGCTGCATTCTGCTATCTTCGTTTCCGCGGGTCTCCTCCTCTCCGCGCCATCGCCACCTTACCCCGACGCTCCCACCTATAGGATTTTCATCATGAGTGTATCTTCTCACGCGACGCCTCCCATGGGGGCACACAATCGATGTCAGGGATATGAGCATATGACCGATACCATATGTGTCATACCTGGCATACATGTCATACCTGTCATATCATGTCATGTCATATGTCATAATAAATGACATGCATTCGTCAAGTATTGTCAGTACGGTCGACTATGACATGTACAATCAGTATGTATGTCATGTACCTAAGGTGCGTGACATCTGTCATCGAGAGGCCAAGCATATGGCATCGAGATGGCGAAGCAAGACAAGTCTTGAAGAACTGAAGTGTTCTGATAAGACGCGTCTTCGCTTCAAGCATGCACTGAACAGCATGCGAGCATCAAAGGCTATACGGTCTAGCCGATGCGTCATGTTCACCTAGTGCTCTCGAGTTCACAACTCGATGGTGGTAACGCATGCGATGCGTGAGAGCGCTAGAGTATATGAGGAGCATTGAGCTCACGCAGACACTAATGGTCGCCAGACTGCTGCACTTATACACCCACCATACACTCGCACGTTGCTATTACTGTAGCCGTGCCAA